>LIEC01006077.1:12870-60585 GCA_001925005.1 Drosera capensis
GGGGGGGGGGGGGGGGGGAATGTAAATGATATCCATCATACATGCAAAATCTGGGATTGATCAACATAAAACACACTAGTAGTGAAATTTCTGATTTTTTATGGTATTAGTAAATGATAACAGATCGGATATTATTTAATATTACGTGAATGGGTGATAATTTTAACATTTTTTATGCATCATGTGATGCCGTGATTATTTTTCCGTCTCTCTATTTTGCTCACTCCTCAATAATTAATTTATGCAGTGATCTTATCTTCCCCCCCCCCCCCCCCCCCCCCCTCTTTTTAATGCTTTGCATCCAAAGCTGGATTGGATAAATACTCCTTGAATAGCATGTCAAGATTGGTGGAGTTGTTTGGTGTCTTAGACTTCTCTCGTGGACGAAGATTCCAGAAAAGTACATTATTGTTGTCTGGACTTCACTTTTTCTCCCCATAGTCATGTTTTTTCCCCCATTGCCAGCTATTTTGTTCTGCTTGCCCTATGCATCTTGTATTTATTTTTTGGTTAGCTGGTCCTGTTTCAGCATGGGGTGAGCTAGGACTTGGATCTCTCTTCGCTGCTTGTTCTAGTCCTTTATTCTAGTGCTCAGTTCTATATGCATTTTTTTGTTGCAGGCTTTGGTGCAAATGAGAAATTAGTACACTCGCTTTCCTACAGTACTGCAGTCTTACGAGAGCATTATTGAGATGCTTAGAGGGAAGTATTCTCATACTGTTGGCTCTTTTGCTGAAGCGGCTTATCATTTCACCGAAGAAGTCAAGGTTCGTCTTTTAGAAGCTTCTGTAAGCTTTGATTATTTTTGCAAAGCTAACCATAACCATTATTCCTTTGAAGAGGACTGATGATGATACTAGAGAAGTAGAGACACCAGATGGTGCCATGTATTTCCTTCAATGTTATGTTATGGTTTCCTTGGTTTGGCTGATAGATTTGATGTACCTATTACTTGAGCAATGGTAGAAGTTAAATTCTGATTTGTGGAAAATGAAGGAAATAGATACTTCTGTAGTTATTTCTGAATGTATTATGTTCATTTTATTGTTGCAGCTAACAGAAAATAAGTCAATGCAAGCTATGTGCTAGTGTATGCTGCCATATCTTACATTTGTATGGGCGATGGAGAGTCATCTGCCAAGGTAAAAGGCCATCTTTCGCAGTTCCAAATGCATAATTTATCCCCATCACACCACCCCCATCCCCCAAAAACAAAAAACAAAAACATCCTTTGACAATTTCAAATTAGCGTGTTGATGTTAAAAATACATCCTTTGACAGGCACTTGATTTGATTGGGCCTGTGTATCAAGTGATGGATTCGTTTGTCGGAGTACGTGAGAAAACTGCTGTGCTTTTTGCATATGGTCTGATGCAGATGAAGCAGCATAATTTGCAAGAAGCACGGTGAGCAAGTTTGCTTTGTTTCTACCTCTCCTGAGTTTGTCATGCATCCATAGACTTATACCGCAACTGCTGATCCATGTTACAAGCTAATTATTCAGGTTTATACATGGGCAGCTAGTGCAAAAGCTGCGGCATCCACATTTATTTTGGGGCATTTATTTGTTCTGGTAGTTTAAGCCTGCTTATTCAGATCTTTCTGTCGGGGCATAGGGTGTGCTTATCATTTACCCTGTGTATTGCGAGTTAGATATCTCATGGAAGTGGGCTTCTCACTTAGCATACGACAAACCAATAGAAGAGTTTTCTCTAAATGTATTTGATGTTGCTGTTGCCAACTATTTCAAAATATTTATTACAATATTTGTGAAATGGTATTGCAGGATCCGTCTTGCCACTGGATTTTAGATAACTCATACTCATTTTGGAAATCTTCAACTTGTATCACAGTACCTAACGGTTCTTGGGCGTTTGGCACTTGCTCTTCGTGACACAGGGCAAGCCAGAGAAATTCCAAAATCTGCCTTGACATTGGCGAAAAAGCTATTTGATCTTCCAAACTCAGATTTGGGTACTCACAGTTCTGACTGGTATTGTAGCAGACATCTTATCCCTTTTCTTTTCAACCTTGCTCATTAGGGGGTGTGGAGTAGTCGTTAGTATCTTGGTGTTGAGTGAAAAGTTTGAAGAAGTGTTTAGCTATGTAGGACTGAATGGAACTTGCTCAGGGTCCTCCAAGGCTTGGCATAGTTAAAATTTTTTAGCGCACCTAGAAACTTGCCTTCTCTGGGTTTTGTTGAGTTAACAATATATGCCTTTGTTGCCATATTAAATTTTAGACTAACCTCTTCTGTTGGGAACTTAAAGTTGAAACAAGACTTGCTTGAAACTTGATCAAAGAGTAGCCTTGACTGCAATGCAAAAGACTGTAATCCTGACTCCCAACTGCGGTTGACACATCTTTTGACACGAGGGTCTAACCAACAAACGAAGCTTGTCCCTCTATGTTACTTCAGAAGAGACTCGATAACTTCAGATTTTTGGGTCTGATCAAACATTTTACATCTAGCAGATGGTGTAGTTATGCTTTTTCTTGTTCAATAAATTGTTCAGTTCTGTCGCATTTGTTTCTAAAATACGTTCCCCATTGCAGAATTGTATCATGAGGTGGGTGAGAAGGAAAATGAAATAGAGAATTCTGAATATCAAAGGAAGGAGGTGGATGAACTGCAGAAGAGGCTTGCTGATGCTCAATCATCTGCCCATCACTTCGAACTTGTAAGATTCATTTCCTGTTTGCATTCATGCTTTGTACTTGCCTTTTCAAGAACTGGCGGAAACCGTCACCTGCCCTTCTGTTTGCATGCAGATTGATAAAACAAGAGTTGAAGTTCAAGAAATGCATGATTCTGTTACTAAGCATTCCACTATCAGCTCATCCATGATGGTCAATCTTGATATTCCTGAGTCCGTGGGTCTAATTAGCCCACTTCCTGCTCCGTTTTCATCAAGATTGCTGGATTTGGATTCTCGAAGACGTGGGAGGAGGCGAAGCTAGATATCTGTAAATCAATGTAGGACCATTAGTCTAGTGACTAGTCATAATTCTCAGTTACCCTAGAAATTGTACGATGATGGAGATGACTATATGAAAAGTACAGGTATTTATATGAAGCACTGGTTGAAACGAAGGATCCAAAAATTTGATATTGTGATTACTGACCGGTGAATACTATGATTATGTGATGCTTACTGACATTGACAATTAGCCAATGTGAGATGTATTACGATATTGACGGTTGTGGCCTTGATTTTGTTGGTGCAGATGACTCTTTTTGCGGTGCTGAAAATTTGAATTTGTAAGGCTAAGGGGTCATGTTATTATGCGCTCATATTTCTCTATGTATACAATGTAGTGTTTTCTGATGGCTTATGTGATTTTCAGATGTAGTTGAACCTTTCAACTCGAAAGCCACCGACTTCCCTTCTTCCTCAGGAGTCAGGTACTGTAATACTGCTCTTTCTGCCTTTTCCCCCTCTGTAGTTCCCCTTTGGTTTTTCTGTTTTTCCTTGAGGAGAAAAATGACATACGGAGTAACATTAACGCTAGCCGTCCAGTTTTCTCTCTTATTCTGTTGCTCAAGTCCATATGTTTTGTCGTTTTTCTTTATTCGATTCTCATTGTCTTGGTAGGTGAGAAATCCATGACTTTGCTTGATGCAGGACTCTTCTAATTGTTACTCCATGGAATCAAAATACAGTACTTGGATAATAAAGCAAAAGCATTGAGTCGAGATTGTGATAGAAGAATAGGATTCTTTTCTTAACTTTGCTCAAAGCTTCTTTCTTGAAATGCCTTTTCGTCCATACTTTTGCATGGCAAAATATGTAGCTTTGAGTGAAGATTAAGCAGCGGCGGAAAACGCTAACCTAGAAGACATCTCAAAGGGGTTAAGAATGCCAGATGCTAGCAGTGAAGCGATGAAAGAGATTTGAAATATAAAAATTTGCTTGTGCTGTGTAGAGCCATCTATTTCTTGCAGGTTGTTGAGCTGCCAGAGGACGTGATGAGCCAGATTCAACAAAATAGTGGTGTCTATGTTTGCAGATCTGCACCTCACCAACCCTCTAACGATAGCAGGATCATGCTTGTATGGGAAAATGGAATGATTGGATTGCACCATGGCGACGTGTTTCCTTGGTCTTCATCCCAACAAGCCTTCGTAAGTTTCGTTTTTCCTTGTTTTCCGTCATTTACTTCCAGTGCTTAAGCCCCAGGATATGATTAATTAATGGTAAACCAACTTGGGATCATAGATGGAAATTGCATGGTCTAGAGCCTATATTTATGGGTTGTTCTCTGATTTTTGATTTGGACATGTGGAGGTATGCATTGAGTAGCTCTCGCCTGTGATTCCAGGATGCAAGGGTTGGTGCAATATATGCACGTCTATTTGATGAAAGAACCACTAGGAGACCCCTCATCCCGACTGGGTATGTTTCGCTGTTTCATAATATTTGATGTTCTATGTACTGATCATCCTTGGCACTTCCACTAGAGATTAGAAGATATTCCATGTTTTGCAGTTCAGCTTTTGAATCATATCCTGCTCCTCCAAGGCACAACGACGAATGGGGATGTCTCTCCAGATGCAAAATGACGATTCCAAACTAACCAAAGACGACTAACAGAAGGCCTTAAAGATGCTGAGGAAGGAATGGGACACAATCCTACGGCTAAGATTCTCTCTAAAAACGTTGGCCTATACTACAGAAACCTCGCCAGGGATCCTAATCACAGAAACACAAGCAAATCTGTTGATGATGGTACAAAGAGATGTGTGATTTGCTTGGAAGATTTCGAGATCAGGAGCGAAGTGACAGCCACCCCATGCAACCGCATGTTCCACGAAGCCTGCATTGTCCCGTGGGTGAGGAGCAATGGGCAGTGCCCCGTTTGTAGGTTCGAGTTCTGCAAGCCGGAAAGGAAAAGCATGTCGGCTTCGGGCAATAGGAGAACCGCTTCTCTCCCTGTCGATGATATCTCGTCGATTGAACTTCTTATGATTATTAGAGCTATGGAGGAGGCTTTTCCACGGAGGAGCATGAGCTAGATCAATGTTCATATGCTTGAGTTCCGTGAATAATGTGAATGCTAGAGACGAAAACCGTGTGAATTAGACTGGTGAAGTAACTTGAATAAAGCCTTGATCCTACGTGAAACGATGGTAGATTCCTAGAATTCACAACTTGAGGCGCAAATTTTTACCATTCTTTCATGACATGAGATCATGTAACTGTTATTTTCTAATATATTTTTTTATTGTAATCCATTCAATCCATATAATAAAGAATTAGGTCACCATTGAAAACTCGTTATCCAAATCAACATGTATTCATCAAATAAATCGAAGCAAATTCATCAGATGACAAAACATGTAGCGTGTCAAACCGTAGCTCGTGAACCCCAAATGCCATTACACTTTCATTTCTGTGGCCCAAAAAATAAAACGTTAAAATGTGAAAAAAAATTAGAGGATCGAGAGAAAAGAAACGCAACCACCAGCAGGATACGACGTACCCATTTCCAAGCCACACAAATCCCACATTTTAAATAGTTTTCCTTAAATTTCTCATCCGCCATTGAAGAACAGCAAACACTGATACTCTCTTTCTTTTTTACACAACAATTAATCATCTGGGTATTTTTTATTTCTTTCTCTTGTTGCTAGTTTCATGTTGATTTTGTTCATGTTTGTGTGTTGATTCGGGGCTTTTGTGTTGGTTGTGTGTGTTTATGTGTGTAATTTTTTATTCGGTATTGGGTGCTAATTTGCTCGTTAGGTTTCTGAACTTTGTTTGATGGGTTTATTTTTCTCCCAATCGAGTTGATGATAGAATCCGAAAATTGAGCGTGTTGTGTATTATGATTGCTTGTTTATTTGGCACTTATTGGGCTGCTTGTTCTTGCTCCTATGATTCTCTGAATTTTTTATTATGTGTTCCCATGAACGATATGATTGAAAAAATATAAGCATTTATTGTGCTGTGAAGCAACCTGTATTTTGCAAATTTATCTGGTTTCAGTATTCAGCGTTTATCTTGGCTATCGAGTAGAGGTGACATGCTTTGTGGATGATTATCTTGATTCTTAGAATAGCTGCTGCCATTCCATGTTATCAAAAAAGAAGTGACAGATGAATAACTCCTTCAATATTTCATAAATCTGATGCATTTTATTCACTATTGAGTGAGCTAGAATAGCTTTTATTGTGTTGCTAAAATCTTGGAGATTTGCATCATGAGTTTTCTCTTTTGAGGTCAATTATATGGTGGAGTTACTGAATTCATGAAGGTAGGAAATTGTTTAATCTGTCATTGCAATTGTTAAGATACATAATAATTTTGAACTTCAGACTTTTAGTAGGTTTGCTTCCTCAACATGGTATCATCGCTACTCATAAGATTGTTATCTTCCCTGCCATGGGAATCTCCGTAATTTTGTTATGCACTGGAGGTTATTGAACTAATATATCATTATGTGTCCAAGTCTTTGGTTACTTCCTGCTATAGTAAATCCACTTTCTGGGTTATCATACAAGGCTTTGCTTGATTTTCAGTGAGCTAGAGCTGCAGCGGTTGGCATCAATGGCTGCGTCATCGGCATGCCTTGTTGGAAGCAGGCTATCAACAAGCAACTCCAAGTCAGTTTTGGGCATTAAGCTTGATGGTAGATACTTGTCTGCTACCCCGGGACAATTTATATCACGAAAGCAAGCAAAGCCGGCCATTGTGAAAGCTTCTTTGGATCAGGCACAACAAGAAGGTAGGAGAGGCTTTCTTAAATTGATGCTCGGGAATTTAGGTCTCGCTGCACCCATGTTGATGAATAACGGGAGTGCTTCTGCCGAAGATCAGGGGGTTTCTTCGTCTAGGATGTCTTACTCTAGGTTTTTGGAGTACTTGGACAAGGATAGGGTGAACAAAGTTGATCTGTTTGAAAACGGAACGATTGCTATAGTTGAGGCAGTCTCTCCTGAGTTGGGCAACCGAGTCCAACGAGTCCGAGTTCAATTGCCTGGACTCAGCCAGGAGCTTCTGCAGAAGTTCAGGGAAAAGAATATCGACTTTGCCGCACACAATGCTCAAGAGGATTCAGGCTCTCTGTTGTTTAACTTGATTGGAAACCTGGCTTTCCCATTGATATTGATAGGCGGTCTCTTCCTTCTCTCTCGACGCCCACCCGGTGGAATGGGTGGGCCAGGTGGGCCTGGATTTCCTCTTGGGTTTGGTCAATCCAAAGCGAAGTTTCAGATGGAACCCAACACTGGTGTGACTTTTGATGATGTTGCGGGAGTTGATGAAGCAAAGCAGGATTTCATGGAGGTGGTCGAGTTCTTGAAGAAACCAGAGAGATTCACTGCTGTTGGTGCTCGGATTCCTAAAGGTGTTCTTCTCGTCGGTCCTCCTGGAACAGGAAAGACACTGTTGGCAAAGGCTATTGCTGGTGAAGCTGGTGTTCCCTTTTTCTCCATTTCTGGTTCTGAGTTCGTCGAGATGTTTGTTGGTGTGGGTGCTTCCAGGGTTCGTGATCTGTTCAAGAAAGCAAAGGAGAACGCTCCGTGCATTGTCTTTGTTGATGAGATTGATGCTGTTGGGAGACAAAGAGGTACTGGCATTGGTGGAGGAAATGATGAAAGAGAACAGACCCTTAACCAGCTTTTGACCGAGATGGACGGTTTTGAGGGAAACACCGGTGTCATCGTGATCGCAGCAACAAATAGAGCAGACATTCTTGACTCTGCCCTACTGAGGCCTGGCCGGTTCGACAGACAGGTAACAATACCATTCTTTGTCAGTTAAGTGGCCAATTAATGTGGAAGCTAAATAATGCATGAATGATACAGGAATGATAGAGAATTCTAGTCAGGATTTAATTTGAACAATATACATATTCTGATTATGATTTGATCAGGACCAACTAGACATGTTTTTTTTTGTTTTTTTCAAGTAGAGATCGCCCTTGCTATAGGCTGAAGTTAATGAGAATTTCCTTTTCATGGCGCAGGTCATGGTGGATGTTCCTGACATAAGAGGAAGAACCGAGATATTGAAGGTTCATGCGAGCAATAAGAAGTTCGACTCTGATGTTTCTCTTGATGTTATTGCCATGAGGACCCCTGGTTTTAGTGGAGCAGATCTTGCAAACCTGCTCAATGAGGCAGCTATTTTGGCTGGCAGACGGGGAAAGACTGCTATTTCATCTAAAGAGATAGATGATTCAATTGATAGGATCGTGGCCGGAATGGAGGGAACAGTCATGACTGATGGAAAAAGCAAAAGTCTCGTCGCATACCATGAAGTTGGGCATGCCGTTTGTGGGTAAGCAAAGCTAATTGGTTCTTGCGTCTTTGTACCTTGTAGTAGAGTGGAATTGTCATGAGGTGCTCCCTTCGAAGTGATGATGGAATTATCTAATCAAAACTGTATATACCGTGAATGAGCCCTTGATGTTACATATCTATTCATTGAGTGGTGTGTCTGTACGATGTATATGAAGACTCTACCTTAGAATTATTCCTATTAGTATCTAGGATATTGTTCTTCTGGTACTCGAGGCTACCATGTTACCAAGTTTTGTTTTCTTTTTACTTCTGCAGTACTTTGACTCCAGGGCACGATGCAGTTCAAAAAGTCACACTTGTCCCGCGTGGTCAGGCAAGGGGCCTTACCTGGTTCATTCCGTCTGATGATCCCACCTTGATCTCCAAGCAACAACTGTTCGCAAGAATAGTCGGTGGTCTAGGCGGTAGAGCTGCCGAGGAAGTAATATTTGGTGAGCCTGAAGTTACCACTGGAGCAGCTGGTGATTTGCAGCAGATCACTAGCATGGCCAAACAGGTAACTGAAACTCTGCAACTTTATTCTTCGCCTGATGGTGGCATATTCATTATAGCATGTTTCGGACCTGTGACACGTAGAACTATATATCAAATATCGTCCTGACAACTTTGTTCTGTAAAAGCTCCATCATAGTTTGTTTCGAGTCTCTTGACACCCTTCCTGGTTTGCAGATGGTGGTAACTTTTGGTATGTCTGAGATCGGCCCATGGTCTCTAATGGACTCATCCGCTCAGAGTAATGATGTCATCATGAGAATGATGGCAAGAAACTCGATGTCTGAAAAGCTAGCTGAGGATATCGACTCTGCCATCAAGAGAATTACAGATGATGCTTACAAGATCGCGTTGTCCCACATCAGGAATAACAGGGAGGCGATCGACAAGATCGTGGAAGTTCTGTTGGAGAAAGAAACGATAAACGGTGACGAGTTCAGGGCCATCCTCTCTGAGTATACCGAGATCCCTGTTGAGAATCGCGTGGCCCCTTCACTTCGGACCGCTGTAACCGTGTAAATCAGTCACGACTTCTTGTACAAACGAATCATATTTTAACATTGTATATTTTGGCCTTCAGGCGCTGGGTTGTGTAATGCATACACACTGAAAATGTAGCAGGTCGATTATATTTGATGTGTTCATGTACTCTTACATGAGACGATCTCTGGAGACGGGAGAGGTATTGAAAACAGTGCACATCGGTGCGACAAATTGCGGTTTCTTATCTCAAGGAGTATCGAACTAGTATTTATCTCATCGGAGATTAGACAACGGGAGATCATAGTTCGCGACACTAGTAGATTTCACCATTTCAAGGATGGTCAGTGGTCTCGCGGAGATTACTGGTAGTCTTCAGCAATTTTGAAAATATTATGTGTTGAAAGGATTCTATGTCATGGGCTAACATTCCTATGCAAGGGTTTTTATATATAATCATTTTAAAATCTTAAAAATTTATTAAAAAAAATCATCTTAAATCTTTATATTTATAAAAATATTATACAAATCATATGAAATTTACAACAACAAAAAACTATTCAAATCATATAATTTTTTCAAAAATATTATTTAAATCATATAATATTTTTAAAATAACTGTTATCGTTAATAAACTGTTAATGTGAACTAATTTTTTAATTGTCTAATCTATTCATCAACATAGTTTTTTTCATTCATTTATATGAAAATCTATTGTTTTCACATTATTTTTTCACTTTTATCATTTTTTTTTCTCAAATCACAGTTAGTCTTATTAAATTTCTCTAATACAATCGCTCAAATAATAATGATCATTATTTTAGGTTGAGCAATTATAGCTGGTATTTTTGATATGAAAAAGAGAATTTGTTATTATCAATATATAAATTGTGAGTTGTTAACTCGCATTTAATTGAAATTTTTTTTTAAACTGTTTTTATTTTTAAAATTTTTTAAATCATTTAATTTTTATAATTCATAATCTTTATGAAACAATATTATATTCATTATTATATTATTTATTAGCGATATTTCTCATGACACCCATGCCTCAAAGAGTGGTATGATTTTACAAAAGCTCATGTGCAGTGTTGTGCAATTTCATTCATGTCCCGCTACGACTTTGAATAAGCTTTAGATTGGATCCAACAAAACACAATGCACAACAGAACAAACCAGTATGTATATGATAATTGTATATCTCAGATGCTTAACATTTTAACTTACAAACAACATACGTGTAATACAAAAATCTGTAGCACCCCCTTGCCCATTGTCTAGACGCCGATCCAGCTACACAAGAACTGGCACTGTCGTATTGAAAGATCACATAAGCTTGATAAACTCACAGGAAACTCCACATGATAACTGGCACGGGATGATAAAACTCAGGCCAAATGGCCAAGTATTATGGTACATCCTTGTAAAGCGAGAGAACCCGTTGCGAGGCCCAAGGGTCACTGATGGATGAACATGATGTGCGGTTCAGGGCTTTTACGTCCACTTGCCTACGGGGTTGAGATCATCAAGTATCTCTCACTCTCTGCCTGTAGTTTATGCTCCGCCAGGACGAGGGAAACCAGCTTGTTGCTGTACGTGCAAGGGTATGAGCCGATTGATCAAGTCGGGTGAAGCTCCACTCAGCTGTTACACGGAAGAAACAAAATTAATGTGCAAGCACACCTATTGATAATTTCTGAACCGTGGCAATGCTTGGAACTATGAGAATCGTTTCTCTTTTAGAGTGTGACATTCAGTTTGTAGACACAAGGCGACAAAACGCCATTCGTACAAAATTGAAGTTTTGAGGCATACCTCTTGCTTGAAGTTGAAAAGCGGCGGGAACGGGCAACCGTTTGGAAGACGAGCATTAGGTACACGAAGCTCATCAAAGAAAGGATGGGCACAAGCTTCCAGCTGCAGTCCACAAAAGAACAATCGAAACAAGCAGATACAAATGATCAACTATAACGCAGAAATAGCAAAAGTAAAGGCACAACACAAAGGAATAAATTTCTGGTTACATAATAGATACAATAGCGATCCAGGTTGAGAAAATATGATTTCCTATCTAATTAGGAGAACGACAATCCCCATTAAATCATTTAACTTTCTGATTCTGCAATTTCTGATTGAACAAGTTTACTTACCGCAGTGCAGCGAAGACTTGGGGAGTACTGGAGAAGCCGTGATGCGAGATCAATTGCTTCCGGCGGCATTCGTTTGTGAAACACCTACAGGAGGAAAAACAATGTTCACACATGGGAGCAATGTCCAAGATATGCAACAGAAGTAAAATCTGCAGTATGGAAGCTAATATTCAGTTGAAGCAAGAGACATGACATGCACATATCCACAGATACAGACAACGCGACTCAAAAATATGGAGATTGCCTCCGACACATTTGGTGAACAATTTATGCTCATGAAAGACATCACGAAGGATTCAAGAATAGCATCCAATAAAACGGCTACATCTTTACTGATTTACAAAGGAAAGGAAGACAAAAATACAAGTATGGTTACCTTGTGCCAAGGATGGGCTTTGATCTGTGGGAACCTGAAGTCAGTATAGTTGGGGTTCATGCATCGAATTTCCTCTCTAGTTGGAGTACCGAGAACCTATATGAAAGATGAAATGATGAGATTGCAAATGGTTAGTTATCATAAATTCAGCAACTTGCAAAGAAATACAGGTTGACAACTTTGGACCTTGATAATTTCCACAAGTTGATCCACCGCATTTTCTCCAGGAAACAAGGGCTGTCAGGACAAAAACACATTAGAAATCCAAACGGATACACCATAGGAGAAACACAGGACATCCATGGTGGTTAACTTGTCAAAAATCATGTTAAACCAACCAACCTGACCTAGTAGAAGTTCAGCCAGGACACAACCAGCTGACCAGATATCAATTGATGATGTGTACTCTGTGGCACCAAATATGAGCTCCGGTGCCCGATAGTACCGAGAACATATGTATGAAATATTTGGTTCACCTTTTACCTGAAACACATAAGGTAAAAAACAATAAAAGCTATCAAAACAATGACATCAAATGTAACACAGTAATACAGATCAATGGCAGTAAAATTTGCATTTTAACGGAAGAGAAAGTAGGATGAGAAGAGAGTGCAGATGAAAATCCTAACATAACATCTCAAGGATTTAAAATCATGATATACAAGGTAAAGCTCAGTAATCAAGGTTTCAAAGCCAAGGAAAATCATCATATTTGTCGGCTTTTCCACTATGAATTCAATTTTGTATAGAGAAGGTAGAGAACTATTACAGGGTAAATCTCAGCAATCAACGTTTCAAAGCTAAGGAAAATCATCATATTTGTCGGTTTTTCCACTATGAATTCAATTTTGTATAGAAAAGGTAGAGAACTATGACAGGGATCAATTCCTTGGACACCTCTGAAGTCTATTAAGAATTGGAAAGAGATGGGAGAAGAGAATTATAGCTTTACCAAGACTTTAGCACTTCCGAAGTCACAAATTTTGAGCTGATGAGTTTGAGGATTGACCTGAAGAGAAGAACTTCGGTGAGACAGGAAAAAAGATGTAGGGTAGAAGTAGCAGTAATGACCAAGATGCCAAATGACAAAATCACACACCAGAAGATTCTGAGGTTTCAAATCACGATGGCACACGCCAGGAACAGCATGGATGTATGCCAACCCACGAAATATCTGAGAGGTAACAACAAAAATTTACTATCGGCATGACTATTAGATCAAGTGAGCATGTTATCAAGATATCGTTGAAGCGTGCAACTAAAGATACCTGGTAAGTATAAAGCTTAACATATATAAGTGGCATTCTTTGATTCACACTGCTGTAATGCTTAAGGGCACGGTACAAAGACTCGGGCACATATTCCATGACCAGATTCAAAAAGAGTTCATCTCTACTTGTTGTCGAAAAAAAGCAATGCTTGAGGGTAACAACATTTGGGTGATCCATCAAACGCATCAATTGTAGCTCACGGTTTTTGTAACGCCTATCCTGCAAGACCTTCTTAATGGCCACTGTCTCTCCCGTTTCCAAGCATTTCGCCTGTGCAAAAGCAACTGTCATCAAGAAAAAATAGGAAAGGAACAACAACACTAAAATAATATCCGCAACCTTTAGGCAACAAAAAAAAACCCCTATATTGATAATCAACTCTTATATATATATATGCATTTATACATTTCATGAATCAATATTCTGACATTCCAATTCCTTCCCCATATCCAAGATCGATCTCAGCCTTTGGTCAAAGAGAGTAATTTCATACCTGAAACACAACCCCAAATGATCCTGTACCAACAACACGTTCGGCCACATAACTTATTGTCTGCAACAGAATCAAAGTTAATACAACGGCAATAGTACAACCCTTCAAGCTTGATATGCAGTGAAGAACAATGCGACATAGCTTGTCTGCCGAATATTCAATCACGAGAAAGGGATATGGAGAGAAAAGACCATGTGCTTACCCCTTTTGGTTCACCATTCTTTCCACCAATGGTAGTGGAGATAATGTGGCCGGTAACTTGATCATTTCCCTGTATCACAGCAGCCGGCATTTCCTGCAAAATAACCAAAAGGTTACTGTGGCATTGCAAACAAGCAATTCCCTCAAACAGAAGGAAAGGATAAAGAATCCAAAAATTATATCAGTATGAAAACCAAAAGAAAATCAAACCACCATAAGAAATGAACATTCGAAAGCAAAAAAAGGTCACGAAACCACCATCAAGAGCAATTACGCCTAAGCAGGTCTAGCAACAAGATCTTAGCACTCCTGAACGCGGAAAGCCTAATAAATACTCACTAAAGAACAATCACAGAACATAATCATCCGATTCCTCCCTACCAACTTCTAGTCATAGAACTCGTGACCCCACGGTCATATCCCCTCTGAAACCATGTCGAGAAACTGAATCGTTGAATTTCATACACGCAAAAAGCTCAAAACAAATTCAGAAATAAAACTTGCACAAAACCTGAGAACATAAATCAACACAAAACCCTAAACATCACACACCAAATCACCTCGTTCACCCAAAACAGCTCATCAATCACACAACAAATCCACACAAAAAAACACCAAACCAAACATGCATCCAAACTCTCACTCAAATCAACACAATTACAACACAAATCTCGAATCGAAATCACAACAAACACATAGCAGGAAACCATAGCTCGGAAACCAACACCTCAAACTTCCACACAACGAAATCAAAACAATTGAATTCGCCTTGGTGATGTTGGTGGTGGTGTACCTTGTCGTCGGCCATGGCTGCGGCGGCTCGTGGGAGCACGGCGGCGAGTCAAGCGAGTGAGGTGGGGCCAGAGAGGAGCGAGGCCATGTGAATTCCAGCTATGCAATACTCACTCTGTCTTTCTATCTATCTATCTATGCATCTGTCTATCTATCGCCACGCCACACCCTCCCTCCTTTTCATTATTTCGATTTTTTTTATTGTTTTATTTTTAAAAATTTTAAATTGAATTGAATTCGCTTTCTGTGTTCACTGTCTGTCCCTGTCCCTTTCTGGCTTTCTGTTCATCATTTAATTAATGTGTTCTTTTTCTCTTTTTTCCCCTTTTCTAGCTTTTGGATTGGTTAGAGAGAGAAATAGAAGAAAGGGGAGCAGATGGGAGGGGAAAAGAGCCGTTGTCCTTGTGTCTGTGTGAGTAACGGTGACATTAAAGTTAATGAAAGATACTCTGCTTTTTTGAAAAATCTTATTAAATATTTTTTTCTTTCTTAAATTTTATAATATATATATATATATATATATATATTTTTTTTGTTCTCATATCAAATCAGATGTGATCTTCCCACAATATATATTAAGTTTAAATAAATAATTTATATAATCATCGATATTTCTTAATAAATTTATAAAAAAAAATACGTTTGATCGTCATTCGCGTCATATTTTGTATCGATATGCATGAAAAATCAAAACGATATAAAATTTATGAGATGAAGGAAATATATAATGTGGCATATCCAAGTTTAAGTGTCTAATGAAAATCAACTATCAATATTAAAATAATACATAAGGAGAAATCTATCTTGATAAGAATCAATCTTAAGACTTATCCATCATAATTTTTTAATATTAATCATTGATTTTTATTATATATTTAAATTTTAAGTATGTCATGATATAAACTTGATTTATTATTATTATTATCATTGTGATTTTTTTGGGTTGAATCTTTGATCCTTTAAGTGAAGGAAGAATTATCCGTTAATACTCTTACGGAGTTGATTCTTCTTTTCAATATAAATTGAGAAAATAACATTTAATCTTTTAAATGTTAAATTTTTTTGTTTTGTTCCCTCATCTTTTAAAAAGATATTTTAATCCTTAAATTTTGAAAAAAAATTGATTTTTTAATACATGATATCCCTTAAAATATGTTTTTGATAAAATATGTCTATTTTTAAAATTAAATAAAAAACAAAATATAAAAAATCAAAAAATAAACGGGTTAAATGTATTTTTAACATATGAGTTTGGGTTTGGGATGTTTGAAGTTTTAAACTGTTCCCATGGACCACGGTCAAAGAGAGGAAGCTTGGTGGTAGGGACAGACAAGTCAAGGTTAGACGACGACGTCCGACTGATACACTCGACAGTCAAGCGAACTCTCCTAGGGAAACGTGAGCGGCCGCCTCTAGCCGCGTCCTGTTTCGTCCCACGGAAAACAATCCATTATTGTCTCGATCAGATAAATTTAAGATATAATTTAATACGATAAAATATCGTTATTTATAAAATTATTGTATGATATTAATAATAAATTAAATGATAAATTTTAATTTTAAATCAATTTAAGATTTTTATAACATCGTTAGAAATAAGAACAAAATATGTTGTAATACATGTCGTTGTAAAAATTATAAAACAGAGGAAATAAATATAATCGAAAATCATTAACAATCGACGAATTACATTTCGCTAGACATATATGAACCTAACAGTTAAGATAACACTGAGTTACTTCATCAATTCTATAAAGATTTTTACTTTTAGTTTAGCTAAAACTTTGATTGTAGTTCATCATCAATGGAATCTTGCTTCATTGCTTTATTCATTTCTCTTAAATCAAACAACAAAATACATTTTTGTAAAATAAACAAACACTTGTATCATTGTGTTTACTAATCCACCCTTTGGCTTCCCCTTAGCTAGATCACCTTGCATCGATTGATCAACTAATCATGATTAGCCCGAATTAACTGCCCTGCACTTCAACCTAAGCTGCCCATTTGTTCCCGTAAGCACATTGATGTTTCCCATCTTGATCATAGAATTAACAAAATCCCTGAAAAACAGCCCAGGATTCGACGCATAGTTCTCAGTCAACGAATCCTAGTCAATAGAATGGAAGAGCCCGTGCCTAGTCAATAGATTCTGGTAGTATCCATTGTCGAAACGAAGTGCACTAGATATGTCTAAAGGGGCCGTGTTATTGTCACCTCCGGTCAGGGAACAAGCAAACTCGCGGTTTGCAGCGAACCTAGGAGCAATGTCGGTGGATTTGTAGATTCGGGTCCTGAAGGTGACACAACGGGCCTGGCCTATTGTGTGGGCTCCCGAGAGGGCGGTCATGTCGGAGTGTCTAGGCCTTTGGCAGCAAAGCGAGAGATGATTAGGGGAAGATCGGTGAATGGTTGTTGGCTCCAGTTAGGCTTGCGGTTGTAGCGTCTCTTCGTCCTAGTGGTACGCTCCACACAGGGCCTCCGAGCTGCACATATATATTTCCGGAAAGTGAAGAATTGCAGCCACAAAGAACATGAAACAGTGCCCCGCCATGGATAAATCATCTCAAAGCAAAAACACCATCAAGTATTGTATCCTCCATTGAGTCAACAAATTCATTCGATCATTACCAATTTCCGACTAAAACTCATATGAAGAACAAGTATTGTATCACATCAAATTATGACGTAACAATTAAAAAGAAAAAAAGAAAGAAAGAAGCAAACAATGCCTTAGATCGATCTAACAATTGAAAATCAAATTTTCCAAATCAAAAGAAAACCAACTGCGATGAATGAGATAGAAATTGGATCCAGGAAACTTTGATGTGGTTCGTTTTTCTGAGATAGAAGTTCGTTTTTCCAACCCATCTGAGACAAATCGTGGTTTGTTTTTCTATCAAACAATGCCGTCATGGAAATCGCTGCAGCCGCGTAAAACCCTTGTTTTTAAATATAGCAAAAGAGAAGCAACTGAAACTGCTAATGGACAATAACAATAAATAAAATAAATTCAAATCAATCATTTTTTTATTTTTTGTTTATCATTTTGAATTTCAAAAACAATGGATGATGCTCATGAGAAATTTCTGCTGCTGTTATTTTATTATTATTTAAAAAAAAAACTGCCAGAAAATACAATTATTTTACAAGAAAACGAACAAGATCATCAAGTTGACACGTTTTTTTCCTTACCAGTCGTACCACGGCAAAATCTTCACACTCCCATTCTCAAATTTCTGCAACGCAACGATTTGACTCTAAAAGCAAAGTTTTACACAACTCATGAAACAATTAAATATAATTTTTTTTATAAATTTATCGTGAAATATTAATGATTATATAAATAACATATTTTAATTTAATATATATTTCAAGACGATCAAACATAATTTAATATGAAAAAAAATTTATATTCAAACATATAAAATAATATGAAATACGTATATATTATAAAAATTATGAGACGAAAAAAATAATACAAATATTTGAGACCACATATACAAGACAAAAAAAATACTATTGAAATGGAAGCATCGTAAGAGAAACCATTTGGCACAATAATATTAGTAACTCGTAATGCTGTAACGGCTAACATGTATTTAGCTCATCATCGCCAGCATGAAAATGACGAAAAATGTAAAAATAAAATATTGTTGTCGACATCAACCCAAGTGGTCTCCTCAACGACAACAGGGTTTAGAGTGATGAAATATACGCAATCCTACCCATATCTCAAACAACAAAGAGAGCCGGCATACAGAAGCACAATAATCTCAATTCTATACGACAATGCAAGGAACAACAGCAGTGATAGCGGGCAAATGTGAAGTTCTCAACTTGCGAAGGGGAAAAAAAAAGTCGATGCAGAGGACAATCTGCAATAGTTTTATACACGCATGACCAGTAAAAATCACGAAATTACAAGCAACCAATGTAACAGACAGAACATAGGACATGCCAATCTGCATCATCGTAATATGAACGGCCAACTATATAACCCATGTCCATAGATCATTGTGTGGCCGAACAGTGACAAAAGATTACGATGCATAACCATAAAGGGCCGAAATTCAAACGGCTTTAATTAGATTGGTTAGAAATGTTGTCACAGTTTGAATAGTTTATGTTCCCGTTTCTTTTTCTGGAAATTGTAATCAGAAGCCGCTTGTGGCAACCACAAGCACATCGATCTTGACACCAAAAGTTTTGACACAAAATGATCCCTTTGAACTGTTTCAGTCAAAAAGATAGATAAAATACAATACATGAAAACCCTCAATTTGCCTAGCATTTGGCTATACCTTATGATCAAGACTTTTGATCGAGGCATCTTTGACACAAGTGCATCGATACGCCAAGCTTGTCCCCGCAACAGTAGACAATATTTCTAAAACTCGTGACGTCAACCCGTTACGTTCGTATCCGGAGTAGCATTCCAGCAAAGTCAAAAACCACCCTTGAAAATACTAATGTCCTGTCGATGCAAGCTCATTAAAGCTGGAAAGCAGAAGGGGATTTGACTGAAGAATTGACCAACTAAGTGGACTTTGATCTAGTCTAAAAACCTTTCCCCTAAGTTAAGAAAACTGGACAAACCCTTTCAATTTACAGCTTCGAACGGCGTAGCTAGGAAGAAGGAAGGAAGCAGGTTTTCCGAGATGAATTATGCCAAGAATTGAGTCTCCGTGTAGAACATACTGACGATTTTATTTGCATCTTCATACCCTAACTTTGCTATTGAACAATAGACTAACCTATATCATAGATGAGTTCTGAAGTCCAACGGTTCGGTGTGGGACACAAAGTGCTAAGAATAGAGGCCATAGAATTCGAACTACACACTTGCTATAATATCACATAGGAATAATGGCCTGAAGTTTTTTGCTATGTTTTTCTATATTCACTCCTCGACATTAAAAAATGGACATAACATTTTCATGTAAGGGGAAGAGAAAAAAAGTATAGATATCTATCAGATTACGAAGATACAAACGGAAAGACCAATGCATCCAGAGGAGAAACATACCGAGATTAGTAGGCAACTAAAAATAACTCGCACTTCCCACTAGCAAGTCCAGCATGTTATCTGGAGTCAGGAAAGTCGTGCCACCAACAATCAGTTCTATATCTGGCCTTCCGCACTCTGATAACGCCTCTAATGCATCTCGCACCTATAGAAGAATGGAGGAAGTTATTTTACTGGACTATATAGCGTGGAAGTTCAGCAACACTGAACACCATAATAACCAAACGATATAAAGTAAAATGAACAGCCAAACCACATCTGCCACAAACTTCACAGTTTCACTTGAATTCAAACTAATGTGCAAATGGAAGGAGTTCATGCATGCAGGCATCTTAATCATGAACAGATCTGTGAACGAATGCCAAAGTCATGGATGAACGAAATAATGAATATCAGTATAACACTAACCTCTAGACCGTTGATCCCACCTACAACAAAAACTAGGATAACATTCTGATCTGCTAGACTCGGCTTCGCCTGCATGATGAAAGTGGGAAAAGAGTTTCAGCATATACAGACTAGACGAAACTCAAATAGAATTTAATGACAGGAGATCAGATCGATGTTTCACCTGACCAAGGCCGAACCTCCCAAGCCCACTTTTAAAAAGTCTACCCACCGTGGATGAGTGGTGCTCTAAGCCAGGGACATCATATTTCCCCAAAACCCTTGTCAATAGCTTGTAAAGCAGCCCTTTACTTTCATACGAATCTCCGTTGAAGCCACCTTCTGAAACTAATGGACTATCTCTGAGTGGTAAATTTTTCCTTCTCAAGCTGGATAATTTATGAAAGAGTCGGAAAAGGTTGTCAACCTTGTCGCGTAGCTCCAGTTTGAGCTGCATATCGTCATAGGCTGGTTCCTTGTTACTATCATCTTCAGCATCCTCATCTCCCCATTTTCCCCACTGATCATCATCGAGGTCATCGATGGACAATTCATTTTCGAGCCCTTCTTTGGTTTCTTTTGAGCTTAGCTTGCTTCTGTAGGCCTCAAGCTCGTCAACTAGACCATGAACAAACTTCAGCTTGGCTACCGATGGGTTCTCAAAAATTGCATCGATAACAGCTTCTTTCAGTGAATGCTCCTCTTGCCAAGAAAAAGGGCCACTCGATCCTGATGTAGGAAAATTTTCTCCAGCCAAGATATATCCAATAATTATAAGCAGCAAAGCGTCCTTGAAAGAGAGCAAACCTTCAGAGGAATTCAATCTCCCAGGCTGAGTGCCAGCTACCATGCTTTGATGGATAATATCACCCATTTGAGCGGCAAGATTCTGAGTAGTGTCGACAGCACATACATTCAGCATTTTCTGCGCGCTTATGAATGCATCCCATTTCGCAGAATGGGCTTCATCAAGGGCCAGGAGTGCGGCAGTTCCTAACTGAATAATACCTTTATTCCTTAGCAAAGATGCATCAAGTTTTGCCAGTGCTTTTATAATTGGATCCAAATCTGACTTTGTGACAGAGCCTGGGCGAGACTTCAAATTTAAAGCGATATTTTCCTTGCGCAGAGTTTCTTGCAGCCACTTACGAACAAGTATAGCTCCATCTTTCATTCTTCTATCTAGTAGAACATCCAGGTATGGTGTTCCTCGAAAATTTTCTGATGCAACAAAAGAACCACTCAGATACTCACTTTTAGCATGGAGGGGCATCTGATCATGAATTTTGGACTTTAGATCAACTAAATCCTGAGCTTTGGAGGCTGAACTGCTGGAGTTCCATCCACGAAGAACAGCTTCAATACTTTCCAAGAGTCGGAAGTTGTCGTCTCCAGAATCTCCAAGCCCAATGATATTGTCAAGAGGTACCTGAACATCGAGAGGGGCATGCTGTACAGTAGAAGTATGTCTCTGAAGACCTTCAGAATTTTTTGCGACGCTAGCAGGTGTTGGATTTTCACGACGAGGCAAGGCAGAAAATATCCAATCAAAAAAGGAGTCGCCGTGACAACAAGGGGTTAACAGATCCAGGGTACGATCTACCAGCAGCAAACCGGCTGATCTTTTTCGACGACCCACATCATAAAGACTTGACATGTCTGTCAAAACTCTTCCCACTGTTTTTGATACGTCACCAAGGGAAAATATTTCCAGCTTTAGATCCATCTATAAATTGAAAAGAACCAGAAAAATTATGAAATATTAGGATATAATAAGATCCTACCACCAAGACTTCACAAGACCAAGAAAATCATTATATCTCACTCATGTTGATGCAGATATTGCAAACAAATTGTGCAAGCAAACTTTAAGAACTAACTGCTCAAATACTAAGTCTTTGTTAAACAAGGAGTAACACTTGCTGAACCCAAAAGCACACCTTACCGGTTCAAGGAATTGAATAAGTATACACTATACAGAA
Organism: Drosera capensis; assembly: GCA_001925005.1. Taxonomy (NCBI): domain Eukaryota; kingdom Viridiplantae; phylum Streptophyta; class Magnoliopsida; order Caryophyllales; family Droseraceae; genus Drosera; species Drosera capensis. The sequence goes on from LIEC01006077.1 coordinate 34,832, forward strand.
CTGCTGGTGCTTCTGTATTAGTTGTGAAATAACGGAACACTTGACGCGCAAAAGAGCGAGAATCCAAAATGAGCTTTAAGAATCTTGCGATAAAACATGACTTGTTTTCACCTCATAGAGGACATCGTATATAATAGAGAAGAATGGGAAAATGAGATAAAGACTGGGTAAAAATTGTTTATTGTTGTTTTGATTGCAAGAAAAGAAGACGATAAAGCTTTCAGAAAAAGAAAAGAAAAGAAAAAGGAAAGGGGGCGGGGGGTTTGAAGAACACAGGAAGCAATGGTATTAGAAGGACCCGCTAAAATTGCAAAACCACAAGATAATCACCTTGGCTGCCAAATGGTAAAGAAAATGTGCTGTAAGCGTAGGTCCGGGAACATCATCACCATCAGTTGTCACTCCTGTGCTTAATGAAGGCAACCCAGGGCTAAGAGAATCTTGATGTTCCGATGATAAAACTGCTTCAGCGACTGATCCCCCAGAAGGCAAAACAAAAACCCTCGGTGATAAAGGACATAATATCAAAGGAAAGTGAAGCACAGACACTCTCAAATGTTGCTCCGCTGCTTCTTCATCTTCTCTGCCAACTTCTACGTCTTTTCCTGCATTGGGACTAGCAGCATGTTGAGATATGTCCATGTCATCAAGTTGTGACCACCCTTCGTCCTCTGAAGGTGGACTTTCCAAGGACTTCTTCTCTTTTACTTTACCCATGATTTTTTTATGTCTATTCTGGAGCTCCTCATAATCTTGGATCAACAAGGATTGGTATTCACGGAAAGCATCCGGTCCCAGGGGTGAATCAGGATACGCTGAGTGTGACATCTGAACCACACATGACGAAACAAAGTTCAATTTATATAAGCATCATCTATGTCTGATACTCAAATCAGTAAAGGAGTTCCTTAATGATGCATGAGGTATTTCAGAGTGGTTACTGAAAATTCAAGGGTGGGAAAGTATTCCCACATGAACATCTTTGTCAAAGATGGAAACCAAATTGCAAAATGAAAAACCGTTGCATTGAAGGATAAAGAAAGAATTGAAGAAGCGATCCAATCTATAGCAAGTTATGCAGGTACCTCTGAGATAGAAGTGAATATGGAACAATGACGAGCACCATGATGTGCACTGAGGCAGCGTAATACATATCTATGTGTATCACTGAGAAGCCGAGATGTCATTATGACAATTTTTGTCGCCGGACCTGTACCTGCATTCCAATCAACAACCTGAAGGAAGATTAAAACAAATTCTATCATATATGTCCTGTCCAGAAAAAAAGGGAGAATGAAAATGAAAAAGATGGAGAAGGAACAGCAAAGATCAAAACAACGAAATCACAATGGTAATTTTGAGCATTGAGTTCCTACAATTTCCCATCAAAGTTAGGACGAGCACAATAAAGGAAATTATTTTTATTTTTACTTTTTGGGAAAAGGCAGTTGTATGTATAAGTATCATAGCTATCACTACAAAGTGAGGGAGGAAAAAATTAAGAGCATCTGATGGAGAGTGAAATTTTGGAGATTAATATGGTTTTCATTACCTGGTCAAGGGGGCTCATATTCTCCAAGCTGCAAATGCATCGTGCTCCGCATTCCAAAAGCAAAGGAAATGCCCCGACAAATTGGAAACTCTCGGTGCATCCAGAATCCAAGTAAACCACTGCTCCTTGGGCCTGCTCTGCTATCTAAGTATTATCCAGAGGAGAATCACTTCAGAGACATCACAATATTTAAAAGAACAACGCCATAAATCTATGAAGCAACCATATACGAAGCCATGACATTGCTGAGCAGAGGAGAACAAGACCCTCACCTCTCGAATGGAATCGAGGCAAGCCTTTATCACATCACTAGCAGCCATGATACTGACAGATAAACCTTAAATAAATAAGGAGACGATATTCCAATCACACCTAGAAAACATAACAAACAACCAAAATAGATCAAAGACTACACCAAAAAATAATCATCCTCCAACATAAAACATCTTCCATAGAAGCATAAACACAACGCTTCTTCCACAATAAATTTACGTATCTGATATTCAACAACTCAATTATCTTCGACTCCATATACAGAAGTTGCTACATTATTACCAACAATGGCACTTCACCAAAATTCGTCCATTCAATCTTCGAGCATCCAACCTAAACACCAAACCCTAAACCGCGGAATCTCGATACGCAGCAACCACCACAGCCACATAATCAACAGAACTTCCTAATCGAAAATTAACGCAAATAAACAGTGATTAGGGTTTCCGATCACTACTCTCACAATCCAAAAGCACGTTACGTTTCTGATCACAAAGCGAACTAATCAGTTGAAAGTCAGGGTTACGATTTCAGTTCAACGAATCGTTTTCATTTGAAATGAAGATCGAAAGGGTGAAATATCGTACCTCAAAATCGAAGCCGAAAATCAAAATGAACTTTCACTAGTCGATACGATGCCAACGCCGGCGAGATCGAGGAACAATCAGCAGTGATGAGAAGAGATTTCAACAGTCGTCGATTCGCTTGTTCGTCGTTGGCGAGGAGCCCCCGATTTCGCCGGAATATCGCCAGCAACGGGAATGAGCTGAGCCGGAGAAGCGTGGAGAGAAAGATAAATGGTACCACTATACAGTATTTGAGTATAACAATTTGTTTAATCATATAGATGAAATGGATCCAACTTAAATCATGATTATTTTATACAGTAGTAGGTATGTTTGATTGTTGGTCACAAAAATTAATGGAAGATCTCAATGAACTATTTTTTGTTTTGAAACAAAATCCCAATAAACTCTTATATATAAACATGTGAATCGTCGTATGATAAAAAAAATAATATCTAAATTATACCTATGCATCGACTACTTGTAAGTTCTACACATGTAATATGCATTACAAAGGCATAATTTATTAGATAGAAGGGACTACATAAGTCAGATAAGATGGAAACGAAGACTTCGATACAAACTGAACTACTGCTATACAATATGTCATTACTCCTTTTTATAGCATGATGATGATGATGGACATCAAGGGTCACAGCTCCCATCTCCGCATCCACCACCGCAGTCACCACCTTGGCATCCACTGCACCCGCATCCGCCGCCATAGCCACCATCACCGCCGCCACAATCACCACCACCATCATATCCCCCGCCCGCATATTTTCTTCTCTTGTGGCGACGACCCTTCACTCCATGATCACCACAGACAAATATTACTACACTCGTGGTACAGACGATCACAAGAATCATCACAAGCACGGAGAACCAACCCGCTGATAATGAGCTGATGGTCGCGCCTCCTTGAACATCTGTCATAAACCTTGCCATTGTTCGATTATGCCTGACAGACTAATCGGTCTTGTATATTTATAGATGAAACATTAGGAAATATCAAATATGGGATTTTGGATTTGCGAGTGAGTTCGAGGAAGTTGCTGAAAATTTATTGGGACAAAGTACAAGGAATTTTTTTGTGCTCGGTCGAAATGAGATGGATATTACTTCCTATCTTTAACTAGTAAGTAATGAATTAATTAAGTATATCAACCGCATTCATTAACAAATGAATATCTGGATTTGTTATGGTGGTTCTACTGGAGTATGAGCATCAAATGATAAAAACAATATGCAAAATTGAAGAGTTCCTTCGCTACTCTGTAAGCAGATATTATGAACATAATTGTTGGTAACTGGTAAGTGCTCGTGACATATTGAAAATATTTTACCAAGGGTAATGCCCTTTGCTTGACAAAGAATATAGTTACTGATTGATGGAATCACTAAACCAATATTGAAAAGCACTGAAAGTAAACCATTTTAGCAAATTATTTCGTTCGGTTGATATTTGTTCTGTTTTACTTTCTTTTATATGTACTGATAAGCTTCCCGTAATGAATTTTGATCATAAGCAATAAAAGTAACCCAATCTGTTTCCCATATGCAATATCGATCATGTCTCATATATAGTGTATATATATCCAACCAAAAGAATCAAACAAAATGAAACCATAATAATTATTCACAAAATATTTAACCTTCGAAAAAGGTCAAGACACCTAAACTTAATCTAAAACTGAGAACTTCATAACTATAATCAGGTTAAGACACCTAAAACTTAATCTAAAATTAAGAATTTCATAACTATTTCCCCAACCCATTAATTCTTCAAAAAAGAAAAAAAGAAACCCAACCCATGAAATTGATCAGCTACCACAACCTCAGCAATTCAAAGATAGATAGATAGAACCAATAATAAAATTCCTAGAATACTAATCTAGCTATTCTTCACGAATGATACGATGAAGGAGTGATGCAAGAATTCAAAACTCAACGGTTACATTTTATTATTATTCATGTTTTGAATATTTAGTTAGTTATTTTAATTTTGAAGTTTAGTTTTAGGATTAAATTTCATTAATTAAGAAAATTAGAGGTTTTAGAGCTATTTAAGCTTGTACCCTATGTGGCTGCGTTGCGCCCCCTTTAATTATTAATATCATATTGTACGATCTTTGGTCCAACCATATTTCTGCATTATTTGGTATCAGAGCATGGCCCGATCTAATAGGACGTGAGCGAGGACGAAGACGACGTTATGGTACGCGTTGTGGATTCTATCATGAGGAGAACGAGATGCCGTGTTGGTTCCGTGACCTACAAGACCTAGTGATCGAGGAAAACCGAAGGAGAATCAAAGAAGTTGAGCGACAACTCGCCGAGGTTAGACTGAACGGTTGTTCTGAAAAAGTTGTCGAAAATTTAATGGGACACATTTTTAAGGAATTTTTTTGTGCTCGGTCCAAATGAGATGGATTCGTTCCTATCTATAACTAGTAAGTAATGAATTAAGTACATCAACAGCATTCATTCGCAAGTGAATAAATGTATTTGATATAGTGGCTGTGCGTACTGGAGTATGAGCATCAAAAGCAATATGCAAAATGGAAGAGTTCCTTCTCTACTCTGTAAACAGATATTTTGAACGTAAATTGATGATAGATGCTCGAGATGTTGAAAATATTTTACTTACCATGCCCAATTTGTTTGACAAAGTGTATTTCAACCATTAAATAAAAAAGTTTACAACCTATCAAGGAAACAGAACATATTGGTCATGTTCCCCTGCAACAGCTAGCATGCAATCTAGAACCTATACAAAATTTGACAGCATCTCCCCCAACAAAAATGATGCTAACCGGTCATCTACAATATACATGTCAATTGCACCATACAAAAACTGAGATCATAAGCAAATCAAATCATTCATCAGGGATAGCAATCTTCCATCTTGTGAGAACAACACGACTTCTCCATGACAAATATCCTTCATTCTGCTACATGCCACCATTGTCACCACCTTCAAAAGATGCTGCTTCGAATCATAATATGATGGTAAGCATGCAGCTAAGTACTGCTTTGCCGTTGCAGTTTCAAGTTGGCCAGTCCTGTACAATGTGGGCAAGAAAATCACAAGTGAGAATGAGTTTCAGTCTCTTTCTTGCAGAATAAATACACGGAGAGACTGATCAATCAAGCCAAGAGCCAAGAGCCAAGATACGATGAAATGTCTTGGAATATTTCCTGCAAACCAGATGCATGAGAGAATGCCATGGAAAATTTTGAGCTTTAGGCCGTTGAAAACTTTCAGGCCTTCGAAGTTGTCAAAGTGTATGCAGTTACTGATGGAACCACTAAACCAATATCGAAAAGCATTGAGAGACTAACCCATTTTTAGCAAATTATTGCACTCAAAAAACATTCGTGGGGAATTATTTGTTCTGTTTTACTTTCTATTATATGTGTTGAGCTTCATGCAATGAATTTTGATCCTGGACTGATTGATTTGTTTCCTGTATCATCGATCATGTCTCATATATAGTATGCATATCCAACCAAAAGAATTAAAGGTTAAGACACCTAAAACTTAACCAAAACCCGAGAACTTCATAACTATAACCAAAACCCTGGCCACCATGCCCACCAATGCCGCCGCCTCTATGGTTGCCGTGGTGGTGGTACTGGTGATGGTAGTGATGGTGGTGGTACCGGTGGCCACCGCTTCCATGACTGACACTGCCCCCACCGCTGTCACCACCACCGCCACCAGTACCACTTGCCAAACCTCAAACAACTATTTCATCAAGTGCAGTTTTTCCTCCATACTTACTTTTATAATAATTGGCACCTCCGTAGGGAGCTGATCCATAGCTTCCACCGCCGTGTCCATAGCTACTAATTCCTCCGGCTGGACGTAGCGTATGAGAATTAGATATGTTATCGTGATCATCAGCAGAATTACGACGATGCTTCTTCCATGCACGATGAAAATACCAATATAAAATGCGCCAAGGATGATGCCGGCGCCGTAGTCAAAATGTGATGGTCCTTCGTCTGCAAAAGGAACGTCTGCGATCGGAGCAGCAGCGTACATGAATCTTCGTGCCATGGTTACAGTTAAATTGGCTGATGGCTTTGCCTTAAGGATGTGTGTATATATAGTTAAGGGATGGACGAATGATAAGTTTAATTAGTAAATATGATTACTTTATAAGATATGAAAGCATGAGATGTTCGTATATGATCCGGACTTATAATCTGGGGAAAAAAATGTAGAAGATATTTGGATTATAGAAGAAAGTTAGCGATTCTTTAAAATAATTCACAGAATGATTAATTTTTCACTAATGATTAATCAGAAGAATGATTGAAAATCAATCTTTGAAGAAATTCACCGATAGGTAGAACCAACAATAAAAATGCTACTATTATTCATATGAGAGGCCGATAGAAGGAGTACTATATCTCGTAGAAATTTTGTTCGAAGGATATATGTTTCAAATTCAAAAAAAAATTCACGATGGTAATAACCAATGCCACAGTATGTAGGAACAAAAGTAGAACTTGATCACAGCTGAAATCAAACATAAAAACGATTATGGCCTTTTTATAACCACGTTTTCCTTTGGCATTCTCCCTGTTAATTGTGATAGTCAATTTTGGGACTCAGATTTGTTGATGCAAATTCAAATTCGATCAATCAAAGGAAGAGTTTCCGAATAAAGAAATGTTAAAAAGAGATTGTAATCGGGCTTAGTAATTCCAAATTGAATGTTGGCTTGACTTGTGAAAATCAACTCTATAATTCTCACAAATGTTTAGGCACGTTGCTAAGATTTAATTGTGGCAGCAAACTTGATTTGCTCGTAATATTGTTGTACCCTTTCACGGGTGTTGTGATTGTCGATATAACTTTGAATAATGAAATTGGAGGATCAATACATGGTGTGGTGGTAGGTGGGATGACAACAACACTGATTTCATCGCATGTGTCTCTCCAATTGAGTCCTCGTCGAAATTCAATGCCTGACCCTCATCGTGGAGTAGGGGTGGTCGAGAAGGGTACGACGACTGGTGGTAGGTGGCTCATTGTTGGATGAAGGCGAGACGACAGGAGAACATGGCTTTGTAAATCTGTCTCCTTCGTCGGATACTTCGCCGCTGGAATGGTTAGAGGTCAATGTTGCAACGGTATATGATAGCGATATGATGTTTAGAAATTAGATCGATTGATTAGGGTTTTTTTATTAACTATATAAATAGATTAAAGGATAAAAAAAAGAAAAGAAATTAACAAGAAATCAAGTACAGTAAAAAAAAAATGCGTAGCTCTGGATCCGGCCCTAACGAATTCATGACCCACCACCACAACCAGCACCAACGCAACCTCAGCCACCACCACAGCCTCAACCACCGCAACCCCCACCGCCACAGCCTCCACAGCCACCGCAGCCTGCACAACCACAACCTCCACCACTATAAGCCACTCCACCGGCGCCTCGGGATAGATCACGAGTATCAGAAGAAGTGCAAGGACCACCCTTGTTGAATACTCTGCGCAGTATCACAATGATAAGGATCACGACTAGTACACCACCACCAACCATGATGATGTCGACCAATGGTACGGGGCATCTTGCCAGTAAATTTGCTTGACGATTTTGCGGAGGAAGGAATGCAAGATGACTTTGATTCGTGGACATTTGATTTATCGTGCAGCAAAAGGGGGGAAAAAAGTTAGATATTGCAAAAAACAATATTTGATCATTCTCATCTATCTGGAAAGATTTTGTTTTTAAAATTAAATAAATCAAGAACAAGATTTACGCGAGTTTTTATTTAGAAAAAAAATTAAATGTAAAACTTAATTGATTTAAATTTTAAAATGGAGATCATAAAGTAAAAAACCAGACATACATAGCTTTGGATTTAACCCCAACGAATTCAGCAACTGCCGCCGCCACAACCTCCTCCACCGCAGCCACGGTTCCACCACCACCAACATAGACGACATCACCGCCTCCATAATCTCCGCTTCTACTTGAAGAATCTTCAAATGAATATATGCAATTAACATCACAGCATGCGGGACAGTAAATGAGAATGCAAAGCACAATGACAAGCGCGATCTCGCCTCTACTTGACCCCGTACATGATGGGGTGGTCGCGGAGGGTCTGCAGTAGGAGCATAACCATACAGGGTAATTGGCATCTTGAGAGTTGATCACTTGCCCGCCTCGTCGATGTGCTGGTAAAAAATACAATAATGTCAGTTGATGAGTCCAACTTTTCATCTGAAGCAGATAGTTTTGCTGGTAAGATTTAACGGTTGAGTTTATCAACACAGACAACTTATAGCATGTGGCTATGTGACCACCAAACTCGTTGGGAAAACAGGCATATCGACCCGTGGTGTCAAGGCATGTCCAAGGCCATTTAATGCCCCTGTCGAATTCAACTATAGAGAAAGGACTCACATATTTTGAAAGGAAAAACAAGTTTCCAAACATGAAGATATCATTAGGAGCCTATCCAAAAACTATCAAGAGCTATATGCTGCCTTCCCAAAGTTCTCATGCATTATAGTTCATAGCAAACAAAAGGTTGCAGCAGAGAAAAGCATGTGAGAAAACGTACCATGGAAATATAGACACTAGCAGGCGATGTGCCCGAGCATTTTCTATCACTCAGAAATTTCAGAATCAGCATAAGAAAGACGTTTTGGCGACAAAAGTGGCCAAATGATTGACTACTACCTTGCTCTATCCCTTTAGCGGCTGCTCATGCTGCTGAACTCCCATTCCCTTTGGCAGCTGTTGAGTGCTGATGCTTGCTATTAGCAACTGAGATGAAACCAGGATCTGTTTTGAGAAAAGTTGCTTTGTTTCGTGTAATGCTTTGTAGCTTGAATTCAATCACAGGAGATAGGGCAATGCACTCTACACTGTCCAAGTCCCGTGTGATTTGCCAATGATAAAGTTTAACATTCTACCATATGATGAGAACACAAGGTATGTTACCACAAATGAATCACATAGAAAAATCCAAAGTCAAGACCGCGCCTACACCGGGAGAACAGAAAACAGAAGAATCAGCAACTGCTCCAACTGAACAACATCAGAAAGAACTCTTCGTAGGCAAGCGGACAATTCAACAAGAATGAATGTATCAAGGGACCTAAGACACGACATACCAAAAGCAGAGTTGCCACGGTGCAGCTTCGAGAAAGGGAGTTTTTATGCCTATTAAAAACACAAACATGTTTTCGCTGCCTCCTTTTGGCCTCCTGACAAGGCTCTAATCTGATAAGGTAAAACATAACCACAAAACACAAACAAGATACCAGCAACAGAATAAGAAAAACATTAGCTACCATGTCCAAAAGCAAACACATTGAATCAAAGCTTGTCTATTTTCAGCTGCACAATTATTAGAGAGCATTAGAGAGCAAGCAATTCAGCAAATAGATTTCAAACCAGCAAAAAGAACCAAAATCCACAACATTTCATGTATTTCTCGAACAAGAAGCAAAATTGAAGAGCTCTGTACTCGACGGACCGGTACATACAATGCATTCCCACAAAAACAAAAATCACACAAAAGGCCTGTCTCGTAAATGAAACTAACTCTTGACTCTCTTTTATTTTTCCTTATCAGTCGATGTGATCTTTATTCCATCTCCAGCAGAAGAAGAGAAAAATGTTCAAAAAAAGAAACCTGTAACAATGTAGAGGGTAATACACCCACTCAATCAGGAATCCTTCTCATATTCAACGCATCCTCGAACCGGCAGCAAGAATTAACTCTCATCTCGGTACTCATGTCGTTTTCTGGAGCCGGATAATAGTCTTCCCTCAGCTGCACATCTCTCAGATTCTCAATCTTCAACAGGAACATTATAAAGTGCTCATGGGTAGTCCCATGAACAAAGAGCTTCCTCAGGGAATTACACTGAGCAAGCAACCCCGCTGCTGGCAACGACAGGCTCCGCCGGTTGACCTCACGGTCCTGTGGCGGCCAGTAATCAAGCTCAGTCAACATCATCAAACTCCCCACTCCGTTGAGGTAAAACCTCTCCCATAGACTAAGGTCCATGTGACCCGATGGAGCCGTCAGGGCATACCCAATTGTATCCGAACAGTCGAGCTTCATCTTGGAGAGTTTAGGGAACTGGGTAAGCCAGGTCAGGCCAAATTCCCGATGAGCTGGCTTTGGCCGTTCTCTGCAATCCCCTTCCACTTTGATCTGCATCTCCTCCAAATTGGGGCAATGCTCAAGTCCAAGTTCGAGAAATGGTGTAAGCAGCTCCCCTACACTGATCCACAAGGAAAGGAATCGGAGCTTCGCCCATGCCTTCTGGCAATACCCATTGTTGTAATCCGAAGAAAACTTAATTCTCTTCCTCATACGTCCCTCAGTGGCAGAAACAACAACATCATCATCATCAGAAAATTCATGATGCATATTTGATATACCGACTTCTTCATATAGTCCAGATCCTCCAATTCCGTTGAGATCAAAACGATCACCAGTTTGATAGGAACCATCGTCCCTCCAAATGCAATCAATATGGAGCTTCTCAATATGTTCACGGATTGGCTCAACAGCCTGCAACGAAGCAGCCGCATCAAGGTTCTCACACTGAGAGATCCTGACATCAATGAGGCTCGTGCTGAGCAAACAAGCCATAGTACGAAGCCCTCTCACGGTGATCCTCTTGCATCCATGGACCTCGAACTTGGTCAGCTTAGAGCACCCCCTAGCAATCTCAATCAAGCACAGATCCGTTAAATCCGCACAATTCTTGATCGACAACTCTTCCAACCCATGGCACAGTGCGATCCCATCAAGATGGGACTCAATTGCCAAACACAACCCGTGGAACATCCCGAGTTTGAGCTTCCTTAAATTGGGACACTTCGTTGCCAGCACCTCCATTGCCATGGCGCTATCTCTCACATTCTTCCGCACATCAAGCACCAGCTCCTCCACCAACCCCAACCCGCCCAAGAACTCGAACCAACCCGCTCTAGAAATCCCCACATCCTCCCCGGCAAACCCCTCCGCATCCAAATCCTGGGCCCCTCCCGCAATATCAACCAAATGCAGAACCCTCAGTTTCCTACAATTCTCAACTATCGCCCCCAACGCCTCGTCTCCAACAAACCCAACATACCTCGGATCAAACACGCACCCCGCCTTCAAAACCCTAAGATTCCCGCAAACACCTACAATCGACATAATCTCATTCCCCTTGAACCCCTCGGCAAAAGAGGGGTTCAGAACATCCAAAACCTGCAGGTTCCGAGCAACCTCCCTGTGAGCCTGCAGGGCAGGCGGGAGGTCCTCGGTCCAACAATAGAATTCCGACAGATCAAGCGATTCAATTTCCCTACAGCTTTCGAAAAGACCGTCAAACTCCGCCCCCAGCGGCACCCCTTGAGGCCTCTGGTGCCACCGCACCAACTTCACCTGTAATCAAATCAGACCAAATAAGTCCCCAAATGTCACACAATTTTACACCAACCAATCAACCCGATCTTGATTTAAGAACAATAAAAAAAACACTCGACTAGTTCTTCAACGTATACGTGACACTGTTTGGGAATTGTGAACTTTCACGAATCCCAAAACAAGTCACATGTGCCGAGAGGAATTAGTCATTGTGCTTGTTGCAGTCAGTTGGCTACTGCCGCTCCAACCCTGATAATTTGACAGAGTCTTAGTATCACCTCCTCGAGGGACGGAAACTGCGGGGCCAGCGCAGAAACCGAGGCGCTTGATCTCACATACAACGTCAACGCCCTCACGGCCGGAAACGCCATACCAATCCGACGCGCGACGAGTGCCGCCGCAGACCCGTCCCTTCCTCCTCCACCACCTCCTCCCCCCAGGTGGGTCCCCCAGGGGGAGAGGAGCGAGAGGTCTAGGCTCGTGACGTGGCGGAAGCAGGTGGGGACAAGGAAGGGGTCGCGGACGTTGCCGCGGAGCGCGAGGCGCGTGCGGGTCAGGCGATCGAGCGCGTGCCATTTCCGGCACACGAGCGAGATGGAGTTGCGTGTTCGTGTGTCGGTGACGGCGGCGATGATCGTGGTGAGGATCGCGTCCGGGATGTCGAGGATCGTCACGGCCGTGGCCATGTGGTAGTGGCGGTGGTGGTGGAGGAGGAGGAGGATGAGAGCGAGGGGAGTTGAGGCTGTGCTTATCCTATTGTTTTTGTTTTTATCGAGGTGTTGATGATGATTCATCAAATTTCTTTGTTTGGTACAGAGGTCGATGAGCTAATCCAATCCAGTTGGTCAAATAAATATATAAATTGATTAATTATTAAATAATGAATTATAATAAGATAAAATAAAAAAATTGATAAATAAATTATAAAAATTGATAGACTTAATTTAAGATAATTAATCAGGATATCACTATAAAAATATATTATTTTTAAATAAATTAATCGTGATCATAAACAATTATATGTAACAATCAATATGAAAACTCTCAAATTTAATCTCACTAATGACTCTCAAATTTTATCTAACAAATAACATCAAATCCGCATTTATTTTTATATAATGGTTCGAGATTGTTATCTTCAACGGTGTGTTAGAATTATTAGGATTGAGACGGATGATTGATTGTATATTTGATTGATTATATACATATATATGATCAACTTCTCATGTTAATATAAGAAAAAAAATTATTATTTATAATTTTGATTGCATCTCATCTGTATTATATGAACCTCTATGATTTAAAATTTGGTTAAATATTTGAGATGCATGATGACTTTAATAGGATGATATGAGTTGATATTGAGTTAATAATTTAATGAGTTGAAAATAAATTAATAAATTAAAATAATGACTGTGATAAGTTAAAGACTATCTAAGGAGAGTGGATTACAAGGATACTTTTCGTGTGCACGTAACAATAACGAGACATGTATGAGTGAAAAGTAAAACAGATAAAAATTATAATCAACGCATTGCAAATATAAAAAACAGACTTAAAGGATTGTCACATGTATTGATTTTTACTATATATCTAAAACAAGTTTCATGTCAAAAAAGTATTATTCATAAATCACACACTCACCTAATTTAAGTCAAACAAGTTCAATATAACCACAACATATGAACGAATTATCCTACTATCTATATAAAAGATATAATGGCTCATGAAAGTTCTAAAAAAAAATTAAAACATAAAAAATCAAAAATTAAAAATAATCACCATATATTAACAATCGATCTAAAAAATCATTTATCAACATTAACACAAAACTCAAGAAATTCTCGAATCAAGACATACACTCATCCCTTCGAAACAAAATCAATCTTAAAAACCCATCAACGATCATTGAACCCAACCAATCAACGCAATCATCAAGTCAACCTTTATCAGCCAATTAATCTACTTACTCCACAAAATCACATCCAAAACACTTCATGAATCGAGATATACTCTGAAGTCTTCCAAATCAACCAACAAACATCAAACCAATCTGCAACACCCAATAATTCCAAGCTAATTTTTCAAATTGAAACTAAAATAAAACCAATTAAAAGTTAGGGTTTTGGATTTAGACATTAAGCAATGATATGATACGTTAATGGACATTGGTGGTGGAGACAGGACGTGGTGTTTCTGGGGACGCCAGACACCAGGCAGGTGGTGGACGCCGATGGAGAAGAGGAGAAATGTGTAAAGGGTGGCGGAGAAGAGAAAGGTGGGGAAAGGACGGTGGGGAAGGGTGGCGGAGGTGGGGAAGGAGGCTACGAGGTGGTGCGAGGTGGGACGTGGCGACGGTTGGTGGAGAAGGAGGCAACGGCACAACAGAGGAAGAAATGTGTGAATGGGGTGGGGGAAATCGATTATGGTTGAAGTAGGTTTGAGGTTTTGCCACCGATTAATTGTTTCCGTCGTTAATTTGCGATGGAACGCATATATCAGTAGCAGATTTGCGACAGCAACTCGTTTTTCATCGTTGAATTGCGACGGTAAATTCCATCTGTCGCACTTTAAATATCGACACATTTCTTAATATTTGTCGCTAATTAGTCACGATTAAGAAAAGGTTCATCGTCAAAACAATGTTTTCTTATAGTGTAGGAGTTTATTTCGATAAGTGGAAAGATAGATGGACATTCAGCAATATGTGAAAGAAGTTACGAACTTATTAGATCACAATTATGGTGATAATCATGAGCTTTATAAAATTGGGGAGTATTAGATGCATCTCCGAGGTGCGTATCCCTTGTACTCTTCAAGAGTTTTATTAATGGAAAAAAATTAAACTCAATTAATGAAAATCATATTAAATTTTGATAATCAATCAAAAAACAAAAAAACATATGGGAAGTCTATTATGAATTCCCTATAAAGTTTTGTATTGATTAATAAGACCAATTGATGTACATTCATACGGAAAAGTATTAGGTGCACCTCTTCGATGTGTATCCCTATCATTTTATGTGATGCTTGATTGGTTGAAGAAAACAAAATACAAAAAAAAAATCAATAATGAATTAATACTATCAATGAAAACGTATATCCTTGAGATCTACTAATAATTTCCCATTCGTATGAATGGCTGGCCACATACATAAATAATCACATGGGTTATGTTGAAAGGGATTGGGCGTGGTTGAGGGATCACGTGCGTGGGAGAAGATTGGTCATTTGATTTTGGAGGTGTTATTACGGTCTTGAATTCGATATATCGAGTGTGTATGTTTGTTTAAATTTTTCGTGACACGATGACACCAGCCACTGAAGAACAACTGTTCAGTGAAGAAGAACAAGTGGGTAATATTACTCCACATAATCTGTCCAAATTAATGACCTAATAAGAGTGACAACAACTCAAACAAGTAGAGCTCGCACAGTCAAATCAAATCGCAACTAAGTTTCCACCAGCAAAATTTATAACTTAAGCAAAGTGCACACTGGTTTCCACCAAGGATAAGATATCACTGTCCGGTCTCAAAATAATTGAAACAATTTAATTTTAAGATTTATTGAGATAAAAAATTTTTATGAGATGATCAAATATTATTTTTTATAAAATGATTTTTAAATATTAATGATATCTTAAGTTATATAATTTAATCACAAATTAATGATATAATTTTCTCATATCATATTTATTGTATTTATTATGAGAGTGGACGAAGTGAGTAGTATGTAATCCTTGAATTCCTCCATCTGAGAACAAAAACTACAAGGATCTCGAGAATTTCTTTTCTTCATTATATCATATTAAATTGTTTTTTTTAACCCAAAATTAAAATTCTCGATTAAATTTTTTATTATTATTTTAAAATAATTTTATTAAAAACAATGATTAATTATTTTAACGAAAACTCTGAATCATGTACGGTTGCAATTTTTTCATGGAATTGGAGGGAGGGAATCTAATTAGCATGCGAGTCGCCACTTATCAAAAGCATTCTTTTTAACATACTCATACGATCAGGGTTAGTTGGGTGAGTTTGAGCTGATTCGTATTTGCTTCATCAAAAGTTTGTTTAAACTTGTTTAATTATTAAATGAATGAATATAAAAAAAATATTAACATAATTTAAATAAACGAATAAATATGAACAAAGTCTTATTCAACTCGACTAACTCGATAAGAGTTCGAATAGAGTTCATTTCGATAGAAAATTGTTAAGAACTCGAATGATATATAAAATAATTTTTTTACATTTGTGTATTAAAAAGCATTTTTTTAAAAAAATATTATTATATATTAAAATAATCTAAAATATTTTGATCGAAATAAATTCAAATAAATCGAATCCTAAACGAAACAAAAATAACACGAGCCAAACTTGAACCCGGTAAAAAACAAACAAGTCGAGTCCGAACCACACTTGTTCACTCAAATTCGGCTGGTTTAGCACCATACGATTGTGACCCACTTGGTTGCCGATTCAAGTCATTAAATTCACTGTGGTTGGATTAACATGACTTTTTTTTGCGTAATTTAATTCAACATTAATCCTATTTTGTCTTCTTCGTAAACCGTCGGCACAAGAATATATTTTGCAGTCAACAAAAGAAAATTGTAGTTGGATCAGAATGGAATAGTTGGGTGTGTTTGTGGGCCTAAAATCTAGTTGAGCTGCCACTTCGATTGTTGATTGATCGTGAGCTCTGTTTCTATGGATAAACTTCGAATGGATAAGAATTGTGTCAAGTATTCTTTTGACTTGAAGTGCATGGAGAAACGTTGAAACAAACAGACTACACTTCCCTCGGTGCCATTTACATTCAAGATAATATGGTTTTTTATAAATATTTAAATAAATCGAGTATTGTTGTTGTTGTTGTTGTTAATTTTTAAAACCGATCAACAATTTATCAGTGGATTTTATATGAATTCCAAATTATTTGATGATAATATTTCAAATTAAACTAACGACAGGAAAAATGTGCAACATAAACTATTTTGAGATACAGATGATGTATTCTTGACCAGAAAATAATTTGCTCATGCCACAGATGACAAAATTTCCCCCAATCCAACCCATTTTCCTTCAAAACCCTTTCCATTTTTCACAATCCCCCACTCCAAACCACCACACCCAAAAAGCCCACAAAAATCCAAGCCAAATCCACTCCACTCCAATCCCAGCCCAGCCCAGCCCACAGCCCAATCCAAACTCACCCCATCCCATCTCCACCGCCTTCTTCTTCTTCTTCTTCTTCTTCACCGTCCCCTCCGATGCAGAACGGGACCCACCGGACCCGGCCCATCCCCACCCCCACCGCCATCAAGGCATCAATCCAATCTCCACATGTTTGTTTGTGTGTTTGTCTGTCTGTCTGTCTGTCCGTCAGTCTATTTAAAATGGACTTGGGAGTCGATTAGTTGAAATGATGTCATGGTTATATGTGGAATGTGCGATTTTAGTTTTATTGTTTGGGGGGGGGGGGGGGGGGGTAACTTTACTGGAGAAGAATATGCTTTTCCAGGAAGTGTTGGCCTTGACTCCTTGAGAGTTAGTTGTTGTAGATTGGAGTTCGCCAGTTCGGTTTGAGTACAGCTATGTCATGAAACTTATGTTTTGGTGTGTGGAGGCGAAATTGAATAGTTCGGAAGAGATGGATTTGGATCGATTTCAAAATAACTGTCAGATTGTGCTACTCGGGGTTTCTAGTTGTTTTCTGTCCAAGTTTAATATGGAAGCAAATTGGTTTTGTTTAGTTATAAACCTCATTGAACCCTGATAGTAGTTGAAGCCTTGTAGGTATCTTTTCCAAGTGCGATTTTAGATGCCTTTTCATTTTGGTCATATGTGGAAGAAGTCGCCTTTTGAGTTGTTATGGTCATTGGTTTAAGCAGATTATCAACACTTGCAAATAAATAGCTTCATGTGTTTGGTTTATTCTCCACTTTAACTGCCTGCCTGGTATTTGGACCCGGATCGCCAAAAAACGGCAACCTCCCCTTATCAAAAAACAAAAATTAAAAGGATGTTTAGATATAATTAAGAATTCATAATAAATTATCTCAAATCTTCATATTTATCTTTACATTTAAAAAAACGATCATTATGATTTCAGTGATCGGATCATATAAATTTAATAAGATAATTAAAATTTAAGAAATAAAAAAGTTGACGAAATTAAAAAAATAACGTGAAAACAATAAATATTCATACAAAGAGATGAAAAAGCTATATTAATGAATAGATTAGACAATAGAAAAAAAAATCATTCAAGATAACGATTTTAATAATGATAACATGTATTTTGCAAATATCATATGATTTGAATATTATTTTGTAAATATTAAGATTTGAGATGATTTTGTAAATATCTAAGATTTGATAAATATCTAAGATTTGAGATGATTTTGTAAATATCTAAGATTTGGAATGATTATATATATCCACACGGTTACAGTACGATACAACAAGGGGTTTTTGATAGCGAGTGATGGGAATATCTATTTGACATCCAAATTTTTCTCATCAACGTTAAAGAAAAAAACAAGTTTGAGTACTATTTTTATAAATATTAAGATTTGATGTGGTTTTGTAAATACTCAAGAGTTGAGTTGATTATAGGTAAAAAAAAAAAAAAAAAAAAGAAAAACCAGGAAAAAAAAAAACCCCACACGGCTTTGCTACAGCACGGTATAACTAGGGGCTTTTGATAGAAAGTGGTCCGGCTCCTTGGTATTGTAGTATGGTTAGGGTGTACTTTGTCTCCATCATGTTTATGCTTCTTTGTCCAATCTATTAAGTTGTCTGATTAGCGATACACGATTAAAATAGGTTATGGTGTTCTTCTCCATTTATGGATTGTCTAGTGGTTTTCTCTCCCTCATTATTTTCAACCTTTGTCTGATGTGAGCGTGTCTCAATGGTTTCTGTTGAATGTTTTCTGCTGTGACTTGTGCATCTTACGTGTTGAAGTCTTGGTTTGAAATTGTTCAGTCTCTGTGTTGCACGAGTCATGTCGGTACACGAACCCAATTACCCAGAAATGTTATAAATGGAAAATTTGTTGGTGTGTATGGTTGGATTTTAATGTGCTCTGAGTAAGTTTGATCATGTTTTAATGTAGATTTTAAACGTCGGTTTGGATTGATTTTGAATTTAACGTGATTTACGTTCATCTCTGATGAACGTAATATATTAACACTCTCAAAACTCATAAAAGAAGATTGAGAAATTGATACTTAAAGTATGACGTTTGATGTATTTAATATGAAGTAATCTAGCAAACCGTAGTGTCTTTCTTTGGATAAGAGAAGGGTCTCTTGGAATACCCAAGTTTGTGTCAAAAAGAGGAACTAAACATTGCCTCGGTTAACACACACGTGCACGTATATAGGGTTTCATCGTTTACACTTTGAATCCGCTTCTCTTCCTCTTCTCAACATGAGCAAAAGTTTTTTGCCGTGTGCACTAAACGGGATAAATTTTTTTTAATAAAAGAGTCCTACTCATGATGATATAATATTAAGATTTTTGTTTTCATCTTTTCTTAATCATCTCTTTATCTAATCATTAAACCGGACAACGTATATATACTCAAGCATTGCTTCATTCTCGTGACTTTCCACTGCTTTTTTCTTCCATGCCAAGTGTTTGGTTTGCTGACGCTTTTCTGTAACTCCTCGCGATCTTATTGTGAACTGCTTATTCTAGCTGTTATGTTACTCATCTGTCATGTTCTTTGAATTGGTTTATCTGTAGTCTGAACAGCAGAAATACTGAGCTTTATAGCGGATGATGAAGGGGTGAAAAAAGTTCTTCCATTCGCAATCTTGGCTTCTGAAATCAGTCGAGCAGCAAATAACATTGGCATAGATCGATGCTCGATGTTCAGCAAATGTTTTCTTCCAGGTCTCGATCAAGGACGCTAGTGATTCTCAGCGTCTGCACGAACTCAGGTATTTCCCTTATCCGATTTACATATTACGAAACTTCAGATACTTTGTGTAATGTTGTATCTTATTTTCGAGATTCCTTACTTTTACTCGGATCACCGACTGTTCGGTGGGACTTGAAAATCAGAATCTAAAACACGCTCAAATCTAATGAAACATGAAATTTGTTTGTAACTTGTGGGGACATTTCAAAGGCACAGTGACACTGCAACAACTGCATCATTCTGCAACAACATTTGTTTATGGTTCCATGAATATCAACACATGCACAATGTTCAAATAGACAATACTATGAAGATAAAAACAAAACAAAATCATTTGGGCAAGTGGGTGTTTGGTTCGAAATTTCTAGGAATCCTCCCCGCGTGAGAATGGATATTAATTTGCGGGGCCTATTTTTTGATACTACAACCTTGTCAATGGTGTTAGATCTTTGACGTGACGATTGCTGCTAAGCAATAGGAAACGGCAACGAAGCTATTGTTTTCCGATGATATTATCAATACATTATCATTATCTCCAACTCAGAGTATACCATCGAAGAAAGATATGCTTATCAGTCAACAAATTCTTGCTGACAATTACGAACTTAATGCCACGAGCAATATTGTCTCGAAAGAAGTGAGCGATGTCGCAAGTGCTCAACCTGCGACGACAGTATATATTCTATGGGACAATGTTTTAGGTTTAGCACCCGATAGGCCAAGCAAAACTCGAAAACTCTCCCCCGAAATGGAGTACATTTTTGGACGAAAGAAAACATATAATAGCAACTGATTTCCAAGCGTTATACTATTAATATAGCCTAATGAATCTGAAACCGAAAATGAAAGCACAGAATCAACATAACCGAGATGAAGAAGAACAAGAACTTGAGCTTGATCTCTCACTCATCATCATCATCGTCCCCATCTCCGGCACCATCACCATCACCGGCGCCGCCGCCGCCCTTTTCTTCTTCTTATGCGGAATCCCTCTTGCCTTAGCCTGACACTCCTTCACTTCCCTTAGATACACTCTAATCTCTCTAACTGCAAAAGGGTTACTCTCCGGCGCCCCTCCGTGCTCCTCGTAGGCGGCCCTTAGACGTCCAATGAGCGCGTCGAGGCTGCCCCATGCCTGCCGGAGAGGACACGGGCAGGGCATAGGAGGCTCAGGCTGCCCGTAAAAAACGCAACCCTGTAGGTGAACTTTTGTCTTGCCGAACTGGTCAAGGTACCGGAGGAAATCGATCACGTGGCTGTAGTCGCACCCGAAGAGTGGTACCGGCGGTCGCTGGTTCCGAAGGTACTGACCGAAGGTGTTCCAGTCCCTTCTCTTCTGAGCCTCGTATCTGCTCGGAGGAGGAGGGACTGGTTGTGATTGTATTGGCTGCTGCACCAGCTTGTTGGTTTGGAGTGGAAGAAGGAGTGGAAGTGATCCGGATGAGTGATATTGGTCCTGCTCCATGAGTATGTTCTTTTCCGTGGAATAAAATTTGATGCTAGATTATGATAAATATGGATGTCTAATTATTTGAAGTATATGTAAGTTTTTTTTTTTTTTTTTTTTGAGTTTTGGATTGCGAGGTACAAGAATAGTGAGGACTGGAGAGAAGAGAGGGACATTCATGATAGTGGATGAGGAGAATAGTATGCTAGGAGGGAGAGATCAAATGACTACATACATAACATTATTATTTGATTAATTAAAGCTGTGACAAATTCGATGGTTGAAACTTATCAACCTGTCGCTATGATGGTTAAGTCGACCACTATGAATAGTTCGATCATTCAAATTATCAACCTGTTACCGTGTTACAATCACTAGTTCGATCATTAGACATAAGACATATAGGATCTCAAAATATATAGTATAATTTCCACACTATTATTTGTCTTTCGTTTGGTTCAAGCGATGGAAAACTTGATTTCATTTACGAAAAGTCACTTTGAGTTTTATAAGTGACCTAAGTATATCTTTGACGCGAAAAGTCCCATGTTTAGCTTGAAATATGCGATGACTTTGAAATTTCAGACTGTCTTTTTTTTCTAAGAACTTTTCTTTCTTTATTTAAAATTCTATTAATGAACTTTAGAGTTATATCAACAGTATATCTATGAACTTTAAAGTCTTTGTACACTGTTTGTGACCAATGCTAGGGAGCATGCGACAGCATCATCAACAATAGAAATTGCAAATGATTCAAGAAAGTAAACTGTACAATAAACTTGGTGGTTATGGCATTATAATCCCATAGGCCATACAATAAGTCATGATCATGATTAAAAAACGCGTTAGCATCTTTAAACTAAGCCACCGTCATTCTAAAAGAAATTAAATGCTATCTTCATTTTATTATTCTTATCAAAATTTATATTATTTTATATGAATGGATATAAATTTTATTTTTATATCAAATCATGTCAGATCGTACTTATTATGTTGAAATACGTAACTTGTACAATCATTAAATTAATAATTTACGATAAATTTATTAAAAAATTACGTTTCATAGTCGTTATCCGCATGTCAAACTTTGCATCGATACGCGTGTCGGATTATAAGTGTTGTAATAATTATGAGGGGGAGAAAGTATATATAGCATATGTGTTTAGGAGTTTAGGTCGACGATTACACACTTCCCTAGTTTGGACTTTGCGATGCATACTTCCCTAGCTATATATGTCGTCCGATACTGATTATTAGTATTTTCCTTTAGTTTGATCCTAGACACTTGTAACGAAGTACTTTGTCAAATATGAGCTAAATGGGGCGAGACGTCCATTGTTAGGTGATGTGCAGAAATTTTTATCATGAGCTCAATCACACGACAATTGATCTTGATGTACTAGATGAACAAAATCACCGATACACAAGACCACACGATACAGATCAACGTACACGATACAAAATTACCTAAACAGCTTAAAAGTCGTGTGTCGAAGAGAGTTTGTTTAGTTAGATATGGATGAAAACTACAATTATTTGTTTTGGCATAAATGGTTAATTGCCCAAACCACAGGATTGAAAAAATTGATGTGATCAAGTCCAAAGAAATATCCTCATCAAGATTTGGATGCTTCATTTAAATGACAAAAACAGTTCCTAAATTCTTATCGAGAGAGAGAGAGAAGCAGCTCCTCAAATTTTATGTTTTTATGTTTTTGCTTTTGTCCATCGTTTTTTTCTTTTCATGGACTGGGCCGTGTGAGCGGATAGAATACTCCAAGAAGAGAAACCGACCACGGCCCATTGGGCTCCATGCGTGTCTTTCAGTGAGATTCCTCGTGATTTTGTGATGAGCCATCCACACAAGACTGCACCTTTTGGGACCCACTCTTTATTATTTACCGTTCATTTTAAAGAGCTGACCGCGTATATTTAATTCTGGTTACGCGTATATGACCGCGTATCTGTTAAATTTGTATTAATTTTAACGATATAAAAAATATTTTTATTGTGATAATGAGATTTATTATGCAGCATATGAGAGAAAAATTAATGAAATATATTAGAATAAAATAGATAGATTAGATATTTTTTTTGTTAAAATGTTACCAAATGTATATTATTCATTCCCACTATTGATAGCAACGAAAACGATCGGCACTTTCATAGTAACGAGCTTAATTCCTCACAAATGAGATTTCGAGATACAATATTTGGAGATACAATATGCATTAAATTTATGGATGTCAATTTAAAATTAGTTAATTAGAAAAATTAATTTATAAAGAAAAAAAATAATTCAATATTTATTTAGATAATAATTATATTGATTTTTTAAATTTTAATATGGATAGAATTTCCACTTGATTAATGTCATGTAATAATCGTAAATGAAAAAATAATGAGCCGAGTAAGCCTTAACTTGTGGGTCACTTGCTTGTAGTGGAAGAACATCTGGCTTGTGATAAATTGGTGAAACGGGCCAGTTGACCCAATCAGAGGATTGGGCCAATGTTCAGTTTCTTTATCAATAATATGCATAATCACACAAGAAAATACAAGAGAAGATTACATAAAATTTCTACTACTATGTAACATATCCATGTGGATCATTTCTAGGCTACAAAAACACCCACTAATTCATACAATGTATTAATGCATTAATTCTTGCTTGATAATTGCATTATACTACCATTTACCAACATTTACAGTATGGTTCATGGCATCACCAGCAGGGCAAAATCTGAACATCTGAGAGGCTTCAGGGAGTTCCTCGTCGCGGCGCCTCTGAAACCAAAACAAGACCTTCAAATTAGAATTTACATGACCAATCTTGCGTGAAAAAGGATCCAGATGACTAGAGCTTAACAATTTTGATCTATGATAAATAATAAGTACAGAAACTAAATTGAATCCATCAATTTTTACTGAAAACAGAATCAACAGAACAGCCGCGAAGAAGAACCTGTACGATTGTACGCGAAGAGAGCACAGGTGATCACATATGCGCGCATTGGTGCTGCCATTCAAATCAACTATCTGGTTTGTCTTCCGCCACAGAAATGGCATCATCAATGGCTTGGATAAATGTCGCAATCTTGCAGGTGAAGAACCCGACTAACATTGGTATTAGTTCCAAATGCATCAATCCATACTTTGGGACAAGAACCCTGCATTAAAAATAAAACTGCATCATAAGAGTCATGATATACTACTGTCTGTTAATTATCGCATAAGCACTGGTGGGGTGGCATGGAGCATGTTACCTAAGAATAGCAGGGATGAGATGAGTTCAGATGAATGAAGTTATGAACAATGTGACTAAACGACATTAGTATGATGTATGAAGTACACCAAGGGGTAGTGCCAAGCAAAGAATCTATGAAATAAAGTAACTAAGACGTGCCAGGAATGTTGAGCACAAGGCACCAGTGACACCTCCACGATAATTATAGGAGGTATGGATAAGTTCACTATCCGCAGAACGCTCTACACCAAACAGCATGAAGAAAAATGACTCGCGTGATAATCTACCAAGTGGCCAATGGTAATGAGAGATGAAAAGAACCTGTTGAGATTCATAACTCTATCAAAATTGAGAAATCCAGCAGAATCCTCCTGCTATAACAAGGCCATGATCAGGCGAAAACAAACTATGAGGCTCAACTAGAATAAACAAATTCTACAAGTAAATACACATTTTCATATTTGGGAAAACACATACTTCATGGCTCATGTGACCAAACGTTGCAATTATTATAGGACGAAGGGAGTATATATCAAGACACGCCTTAAATTGAACAATTAAGTTTGCAACACCGCCAAATTTAAAGACATTAGTAGCAATCCGAATTATTTACCACATCCTATTTTTAAAACTCCGTGTGTCCACACACAAATCCTCGAAACATGATATATGATCAAGCTGAATTTATATCCCAACCCAAAAGTCTTGAGTTAATTAGTTATGGATCATCCATACATATATCTCATGCTCCATTTCCCTTCATCAATGATTTGAAAATCAATTCATAAGCGTCCCTAACAATGTGACAATTCTAGCCTTACATTTTACTACTAGAATATAAATAGCACAACTACGGTGAACAAACTCTATCAAGATTCAAAGTCGCACCTGCTTCGATGAGAACAACCCAATCTACTCTGAACACAATAAAATTTGTATCTTAATCTTTGGAATGAGACGATCGGGTTCAAATTCACAGTAAACCATTCAAATACCAACCTCATCAGTCGCCAATCCAGCATCAATTTCTTCCCTTCGAAGGAGTCTCTCGAACCTTCCCTTGAACTCCTTGTTCCAAATAAACCCCTCCGCCGTCACCGGATCCTCGTTCCACAGCCCCCACTTCGCCGTAGTCGTCCCCGTCGGCGGGCCCCCCAGGTCGCCCGCCGTGGTCCCGGTGGACCATTTCTGGGGCTTTCCTTTCGGGAGAATGATCTTCGTCGGCCTCCCAAGGGACGCTGATTGTGGTGGGATAGGGATTGCGTCGGGGGTGATCGGAGTTGAAGAGGCTGTGACTGTGAAGTATCTGATCGG
>LIEC01006078.1:0-30290 GCA_001925005.1 Drosera capensis
CCCATAACTCATTATCTTAGATTTTTGAGTTAACAGTACTCTCTCGAGAATCCTAACATCAACCGCTATTCTTCATCTTTCAGATGGTGCAAGGGTAAGCCTACCACCAAGAACTTGGTATATTTACATTGTACATTCAGCATGTCGTGCTTTTTCATCACATTTGCCTTTATTCAACATTAATCGCAATTAATTATTCAGTGAGCATGTGGTTTAGCTTTGTCATTTTGTCTAGATTAAACAGTACCTTGCGACCATTATGTCATTTTGTCATTTTATAATTAACGATAAGAGAACCTTTTGCTTTGTGGTCGATAAATTTCTAGTGGTCCGCCTCGGGATACCTAACCAAGCCAGCGGAATAATTTATCTTCAACTTCGCATCATTTGCTCCAGTTGCGACCATTCATCCCGATCTAATTTTATGTAATAATCATCAGTTTCATCTGTCAAAAGTTTCTGTTTTCACTGAAGGAATAGTCGAAACATCGAAATACGATAATTTTGTCGAATTACCTCGTCCACTATGATACTAATCATCATTAATCAACAGGATGATGTTATATCATCTCTGGCCAACAGGAGACCCGTGTGTGTAACCGTTATAATCAACACTAACCGATGTCAGCAGCTCAACATTAGCCGAAACTGGCTATCATCGCTCAGATAACGTCCAGCAAACAAAACAAAACAAAAACAAAACAGAGGAGGAAACTCCAGTGTAAACCGTATCTACAACACAACTGAATATATAAACACCATAAAAAGGATCACGACACTCAAAAGACAAACCTTCTCATCAAATTTATCTTAACCAAAACGACATTTGAAACAGATAGCAGTCTCTGATCGTCCGGCATGTTCAAAACTTCTCCTGCTCAACGATACTATATATTACACAGGCCCTGTCCTATATTAGCATCTAAGCGACTATGATATGCTCCGAAAACAGTACCGCTATCACTCTCCCCAGCGGAAGTTTAGCATCTAGCTGACTGACTATCGACGAAATTCCTGGTGCCTCATGAACGACGGGCACTTCAACTTCACAAAATAACAGCAGCTATATAACCACATTCAAAATCTTCGGTTCATGTTTGTTGATCCCAAAAAGGAGTGTGTCCATTCACCTTCCTTCAGAACCATGATTCCGACAATCATGTACCTTTCACGACGGATAGCTTCCTTGTTGGACAAAGCATATTGCCAACAATGCAACCATCAGACCGAAAATGGCCAGGAGTAAGAAGTTGTATCCAAGACGTCCGATGTCTATAGTCCTTACTGTCTCGAGGTTTGCTTTTGCATCAACAGTTTCATACTCGGTTTCATCTTCGAGTGGTTCACCTTGTATGCTGCTTGGCTGTATATAATGGCAATGAAGACAAGTGACTATAAGTAATGAGCTGATGCAGTTCACCCCACCCATACAAAAAGTATAGGAGATGAGCGAGCGCATGAACTTGTGCAGGGAACTCAAAAGAAGATGAACTGCATCCTAGTTCAAGAAGATGAGTACTAAAAAGCTTAAACAACCGAGTTATAGTCCAGCTTATTCGAGCATTCAGTCCAGTGTTGAACAATGTTAAGGTCGGGACGAACACAAACTGTTTGGGTTGACAACATCTGCAATTGGTTTTCACAATGGGTTTACAGGAAGCATATTGGACCTTCTACAAGGCGATTCATTTACGTGCAGTTGATCTAGTGCATATCTAAAAATGCAGCAAATGAAAATTTGTGACTGTTGAACAAAATCTTAGAGCCCCAATTCTGTATTTACAAAATGTGCACCCTTGTTCTTGCAGTTCGATATGTTGGAATAAACAATATTGACAACGGATTTCAGGGTTAACAAAAGCTCTGATCAAGAACATCAACGTACCAGAATTTCAGATAAACTATCATTGTCGGGTTTCCATGATTGTATGGTCAGTCATGCTTGCGATCTCATAGTACTAGGAATGAGAAACAAAAATAAGAGAGAGATTACCTCATTGGCAGCCACAGACTCTACCTCTGGTTGAAATACTTCCACTTCTTTTATAGCATCATGGTTTTTCTCAGGAGGAGTTCGCTTGTCCATCTCTTGTAACTTCTCTATTAGAAATCTGTTCTCTTTGACCAACGAATATAACTGCATACCAGAGGGAGGATGTCACCTTCACACACGAAAGCAAATCATGTAGGTCTCGATACTAAAAGCGTGGGAACTAGAAGGAAACATTGTTGATGATAAAGCACCTGACTACGAAGCCGTTCTCTTTCTACACCCAGCTGCAGCACCAAATCTGCTATCATCTTTGTCCTAAAGCCGATATCTTTTGCAGTAGCTGCCTTTGCTTCTTCAGTTCGTTGCCTAGATGCATCCAAGTTCTCCAATCTACCTCTTAAATGATCCACCTCTTTGTGGAGTTCTTCATTGATTTCTGACAAAACAATGCATTGTTCTTCTGCATTTTCAGCTCTATCTTCAGCCTTCAAGACCTTTGGCTTCAGGTTCTCAATCAAGTTCTCCATGTCATTGATAGTAGTTGACAGCATGATTTGTTTCTCTTGACTCGCGTCCATTGCTGCCGCTGCGTGTTGTAATTGGACTGCAGCCTCACGCAATTGCTTTTCTAGTGAATCGGCCTTCTCAGCAGCACTTGCTTTATCTTTCATCTCTAGATTGAGCTTGATGTTGGCTTCTTCGAGTGATTTACACACCGCGTCTGCACTTTCAGCCCTGAGTTCTGCTGCAGCCACTTCATCTTTGAGCTTCATGGTTTCGCCCTGCAACTGTAAAATTCAGTATAAGGCACAAAGATTCACCTTGTCCCTCGTTTTTTTTTTTTTTTTTTTTTTTGGATCTTGCTCAAGTGAAACAAAACAGAGAACCAAACACTTTAGCAGCAGTTCAAACAGGGCGTAGAAAATTCTTTGTCAAACAATATTTATAATGTTTCTGAACTCACGTCCATTGCTTTTGAATGAATAAGAGACATCAGATCCTTCATAACTCCAGTAAGCACTCCCACTAAATTATCGGCTTCCAAAAATCTCTGGGAGATCACTGTTAGATCCTCCTTTGCGGATAAAACTTCTTGTGCTGAGTAATGCAGCCTTAGTTTCAGCTCCGCTTCGGTCTGTTTTGATTCCGCTAACTTCTTCTCAAGATCAAGCTCTCTGGCCAACGACTTCTCTAGCATCCGTAAAACATTTCTCTGCTGTTCAGAAGTTTGCATTGTGATATTAGTGTCTGCGTTAAAAAAGTCACCATCCTCCGAAGCATGTAGCTCCTCCAGATCTGCAGGCAATGCAACAGCAGAAAAGTTAGTGTAAGTCGAAGCTCATATGAAAAATAAGCTCAAACTGTGATCTCAATATATGTTGCTACAAGGAAAATTGCTTACGCTGCTCTTTTGAGCCAAGATTCGCTACGATTCTTTGGAACTTGGCAGACTGTCTTTTCATCTCTTCAAGCTGCAATCGGGATTGCTTCAGTGATTCTTCAGAGTTTTCAAGCTTTTCTTGCATTACCAATAAAGCTTCTCCTAGATGTCTATAAAAAGCGATAATTTCACGAGCACCAGCAATCTCACTCTCAACAGATGCCACAAAATCATCTACATTTTTAACCTCAGAATCAAATATTCCAAACAATAAATCAAATTCCAGTGCCATCTCTACTGTGTCCATGGGCGCATCGTCTTTTTCCAAAGAAAAGGGTTCAAACTCGTTTTCCTTTTGTGATATATGGAACATGAGAATGCTCAAGTTGATCAACTTTTCGGAAGTTGATGCCAAGTCCAAATCCAACCTAGTAAGGATCTCATGAGCCCTCTCGAACTCGTGCTTCGCCTCACCATTAGGAGAAGAAACTTCCAAATCAATGCTAGTTGTTGATGTTTCAAGCTCACCAGCATCACCATTCACCTTGGGGACCAGTGAATCATGAGTATCTGAATCCGTCGTGATGGACGATGTATGTTGCTCGTGTTCACCATTTACCTCAAGAATAATTGAATCGTCGCCAGGTGGAGCATCTGAACCCATTGAAGTGATCGATCTATGATGCTCGTTCTCACCGAATCCCTGAATTGAGTTTTAAAGACTGGAGCCTCTATAATGGCCTACAGCAGAAGCCAACAAGTGAAGAGAAAAGACAGATAAATAAGGGAAAGAAAAGCAACAGCGGCAGATTTAATTCCAACATACAATCTTCAAGGTCATATGGATTTGAATAAAGGCATTACAATTTTGTATGTGCCATAACCAGACTCCGCTTCTCCCATTTATTTATTCTAACATTTTATGAGAATCCAGCAGAAAAAAAGGAGATACATGATGAGCACGCCATCATTCTCAAGCCCCTCAATTCATCAAATTGTATGCAGATGCATTATAACCACAATGAAACATCCAACTGGATAGCAACTAGCATATAGTAGACCATTCTGCATCTTCTTCCACACGATCTGTATGGAGTTTGAAGGAGCATGAACAAATAATTTTGCTTCAAAGAAGACATCAAACAAAGGAATAGACAAGTGTCACAAAACACAGAACAATTAAGACAGGATGAACTTATGAAACACAAACACCGTACTGCTCCCCAAACAAAATTCGCAATAAACGAATAGGCGCAACATCAGCGGAAAGATATGCGGAAAGAGCATATATATATATATATATGACGAGGTATTCGAACTATGGCTTTACTTACCAGGACAAAGGAAGAGGATTAATTTATCCTAAGGTTTAATTTCCTTGATTACACGGCACGCAAATATATCATAGGATTACATAAAAATCCAATGCCGCATTTGTGCTTGAAAAAAGAATAATAACTAGCCCAGAATTCCAAATCATTCCTGCCACCGATTCCACCATACAACTCAAAATCAAGGGTCTCACATTATGAAACCATGCCTATGATCAAATGATCTCAAACACCAAAGCGCCCAAAGTGGTTCTAAACTCTAATAACAAGGCGATAAGTTCTTAAAGATGACTCTTCCCTCATAACAGTGCATTAGTGAGGTTCTGGGAGTTTGAGAGACAGCTGTTGCTGGAGGAATAAGGGCTAGCTATCTGGGCCACAGATATATCAACCTCATCTCTCCATATCTCCTTGAAAAGCTCAACCAAATAGGTGATCGCCAAAGATTTCCTCAGATTCCTATCCAAATTCACAAAAACAAATTCAGTCTCAACCATTGAATCTTGTTCAATCAATTAACAGCAGTTCTCTACTTACTCAAATCAATCATCAAACCATTTCCAACCCCAAAACCCATCACAGTCCTAACACTCAAAACCATACCCATATCATAATTTCCCCAAAACCCAATCACCTTCAGCCATCTCAAATCAACATTAAAACACCATTTCGACAACTACCCATTTCAACAAACATGAAATACTATACAAATCCCACCCCATCATCAATCAATCAATCAATCATTCAAATCAAAAATCAAAAATCAAAACAAACCCTGATCAATCCTCAGCAACTGAATCAAACATTGAACAGCCAAGAAATCAAACTCAAGCTGATACTTGCTCCCAAAAAACGCGTGGGTTTGATCACAGATGGGTACTCTCGGTGTGTGGAAACTGTGAAAATGAATATTGTGAGTGATTTATTTATTCTTGTTTTTAATCATTTGTAGGTAATGAGAATATGGGAAAGATGACACGTTCGTGATGAAGAAAGGTGCCATTCTGGGTAGACACGTGTTGTTGGGATTCGTTGTATAGGTTTAGGAAGATCCGAAATCGGTCGTTTGGGAACATCTTGGTTCATCTAGATCAGCACTGTCCGATAAAATATATGAAAAATTATGATTACAATAACTAACATATAATAATATATTTTCTTCGTTTCGGAAAGGATTGACGTGACACTCGGTATAAAATCTGACACATGTTACGATGATTAAACATGATTTTTGATAAATTTATCATTAAATATTAATAATTATATAAATTACGTATTTCGATCTCATACATATTGTAGGATGATCAGACATAATTTCATATGAAAATAAAAATTATATTCACTCATATAGGATGATGAATGAGTAATATAATATATGTAGATAAATATAAGCAATGAAATAAGTAAGAGTAATGTTGCGTATACATAACGTCAAAAAAATAAAGACGAAATCAATGACGTCACTAGTTGCGCAAACTTTTATTTCGTTGGAAAATATTCGTTATATTGTGACGTTTTTCACTATGAAATAACTCCTAAAACATTATTCCCGTTTGTATTTTAGAATATAAAATAGAAAAGTAACACTCCTCATCATTTTCTATCGTCCCAAATCATATTTTTTATAACACGTTATCCGAGTGCTCTAATTCATACCAACCGAGTAAAGGTAAAGATCGAGTTCGCAAAGCAATCTTGTTGTGAATTCTATACGCGATAAATTGTGTCCAACAATGAAGAAAGGCTCTGCTCTCATGAATTTTCAAGTTACAGAATCTCATAAATCAAGTTTTGATGTGATTATGCTCATCTAATACCCATGGGCGGATCGCAGATGTCATGGATTGTTCTCTTATTAACATATTCACATGTCGTTTGTTTTCAAAACTGGCTCTTGTGTTTCCATATGAATATTGATGACTATGGACATAAGAACCATGGTATTATGAGTACGTCTTGCTCCACCCATATGAGTTTTCACATACTGTGCAAAGTTTTTGTTTTCTTTTAAAAAGGAAGACAAAGGATACTATCCTTATGAACAAGTTTTCTTCACATGCATATAAAAAATGTCTAGTATCTGTAATGAATTGTTTTCATACTAAACACAACATGCTAAGTTAAGCTTTTAAGGTTAAAAGATTTGGGTTTAAAACCCAGGAAAGATTATATACAATATGCTCCCTGTTTGAGCATTACTTGGTGTGGTAGCGGTGAAAGGGTGTCAATTTGGATCATTTATGGTTGTGGTAGTCCCATGATCACTGGTTCGAACTCTGGTCCTGCCACTCTAACGATGGTCAAGTGATCCCTCACAAGTTGGTAAAAGTCGATGACTCTACCTGAAGACTTTTTGATTTTTTTTTATTTCTAGCTAATCAATGATTAAGTATAATTAATATCATTAATCTATATTGTTTAATCTAATTATAAACGACACAACCGACCTACTAATTACTAATCAACGGTCGTTTACGATGTCATATTATTACTATGCTAACAAGGAAATCAACCTATTAACTATTGACCAGCAGGCATGTATGGTCTTATTTATAATTGTGCTAAGTATGGACGGCTCAGCCGACTTGTTAAGTTGCTAACCTATAGATGGCTCAGCCGCTTTTTTCTTTATGTATTTTTATTATTTATTTTGAACTCGGACGGTTAAGCCGCCATTTATTCTGTACTTATCTTCAATTGGAATAATCAATCAAAAATATTATATCTATTAAATCTGTTATAATCAGATATATCGTTGAAATTCACACCTCTTAATGTCAATGGAACAACTACCTCTCTTGAAACTTAGATACTGAAATGCATCTTGTGTAGAAAAACCTTAAACATATAATTAAAAAGCAAGAGCAGGGAACCGCATATGATTCCAACTGGAGATGTTACACCATTTGTCAAAGTTACAGCGAGAACGATCATCCCAATGAGAACCGCCATGCTTTGTGTGCACTTACTTATATTTGGGAGCACCTGTCGGTGTTGTTTCACTGACCCTATTGCGTAGTAATATAATGACACTGAGCCCTTATTACAGCAAGCATTCTTCATCGCCACCTTCATGAAAGTATGAGGGATGAGGTTTTGGCGGAAGAAGATCCTTTTGATCTGTGAAAATCTCTAAATGAGCATTTTCCATGGCCTAACGTATGTTCCACGTCCAAAGGCATAGAATGCTAGGAATAATTTGAGGTTCCAAGATTTCAAGGATGTCATAACCTACAACTCCATAATCCACAAGTTCAAATCTTGAATGAGGCTATGTGGGGTGGTTATCGACGATGCGCAAATGATTGATAAGATGCTCTCGATATTCCATCCTAATCATATAATGTTTCAGCAACAATATTGCATCAAGGACTTTAAAAAGTTCTCCAACTTGATGGATGCTCTTCTAATTGTTGAAAAGCAAAATGAGCTGCTAGTCCCTAGAGCACAACTCTTGTCTGACTGGCATTGTCCCATTTCCAAAGGCCAACACTGCTAGGCCTTTTGAGGTTGGGGAAAGCAGCCATAGGAGAGGTCGTGATTATTATGGAGAGGGTAGTGGCAAACTATTTAGACGAGGCTAGAGTTCGTAGGGTAACAATCATATTCCAACTCGTTAGGATAACAACAAGAATAGCAAGAATATAAGTCGGGGAAATTTCAAAGGCCAAAGGAGTGACTCTGATAAACCTCCAGATTCTGTTTTCTTGGTATTGCTGGTCACTGGACCAACTCATGTCATACTATTAAGCATCTGAGCGAATTATACCAGGCTTCTCAGGAAGGGAAAATGAAGAATTCCGAGACAAATCTCAATATCGCCCTTGAGAATGAGAATGGTGATAATGATGTTTCAGACATGGAGGGTGATGATTTTCTTGACTAAGAACATAGGCAACCACCTTATTTGTTTCATATATACTATAGGTTTTCATATGTATCATATATATCATAAGTGTGCTTGTTATGTTTACATTTTCTAGTATCTTACTTTTCCTTGACGTACATTATGCTAATGTACTATATTCTCTTTCACATGAATAAAGAAAGTACTTGCATAGTGGACAGTGCTACAATGCACAACATCTTCAAGCAACCTAACTTCTTCTCGTATTTGACTCGTGCAAAGTCAAGCATTAAGACTATATCGGTAAGTGTTGATATTATTGAAGGATTTTGGTGCAACAACTATTGGTTTAGAAAATGGCATCATCCTAAAATTCAATTGGGTTCTATATTGTCCTAAATCCAAAAGAAATTTGTTGAGCTTTAAAGATATAGGGCAGAATGATTATCATTTGAAAACCATTAATGATAATGACAAAGACTATCTTTTCATTACATCAAATACTTTATTTAAAAAGAACGTAGTTGAAAAGGTTTATGTCTTTTCCTTTGGGTTATACCAATATTCACCACATCAATCTGTATATGGTCATGAGCCTGATATTTTCCATCTAAGGCTTTTTGATAGTGCAGTTTATGTTCCTATTGTAGCCCTTAAAGAACCAAAATGGGTCCACAACGTAGGCTCGGAATATATGTGGGATATGACTCTCCATCTATCATCAGGTGTCTCGAACCCCTAAAGGGCGACATTTTCACGGTGGGATTTTCTAATTGTCGCTTTGATGAAACAGTCTTTCCGGTATTAAGGATAGAGAATAAAGACAAAGCAAAGACTTTGTTCAAGGAGCAAGAGGATTTAACTTGGAGGACTTCAATATTGTTGTACCTCGATTATAAGTAAAACTTAACTTGAAGTTCAGAAGATCATTGACATGCAAAGAATTACGAATCAAGTGCCTGATGAATTTGTTGATACAAAGAAGATAACAGAAGTCTCATATACCTACTGTGAATATCCCAACAAGGATTGAGATTCCACAAAATAGACAGGTAGTTAAAGTTACAGAAGAGTCCCGAGTACAACAAAAGTGTAGAAGACCTATTGATGCAAAGGACACCGTTCCAAGGAAAAGAAAAGAGAAAATTAAGTAATACTCCAAAGGAGAGTATACAACCTATAAAGGATGTTGATGGATACCCTAATGTGACTAATCAATATGATGCATCACCTCGAGAGTAATCCCTTGAGAACAAATAAACCTCTATATGTTATGCTTCTAAAGATGAAGTATGGTATCGAGATCAAATTGAAATCATTGACGTATTTGTCTACCACGTGACTCATGATGTTGAGCTCAGTTCCGACAAGGATTTTGAGCCTCGAAGTAAGTATAGACAAAGACGTGATTGATCAAAATGCAAAAGAAGCAATCGAGGCCGAGATGCAATCGCTCGAAAAGAGCAATGTGTTTGGGCCTATTGTCCGAACTTCATAACACATTAAATTTGTCGGTTACACATGGGTGTTCGTGCGCTAACGCAATGAGAAAAATGAGATTGTGACATACAAAGCACGACCTGATGTCCAAGGATTCTTCCAAATACCTGGAGTCGATTATGAACAAATATATTCCCCTGTAATGGATAGGATTACGTTTCACTTCTTGATTAGTATGACAGCAAAAAAAAAGGCTTGGAAATGTATCTAATGGACGTTATGAAGACATACCTATATGGTCATTAGATGTTGATATTCACATGAAAATCCCTGAAGGGTACAAAGCGTCAAACTTTTTGATACCACGAAGTCTATATTTGGTTAAGCTATGACGCTCTTTATGTGGATTGAAACAATCTGATCGAATCTGATATAATTGACTTAGTGTATATCTATTACGAGAAGGGTATGTGAATTAGAAAATTTGTCCATATTCATCAAGAAATCGGCTATGATTTTTCCATAATCATCGTATATGTTGACGATTTGAACATAATCGGTATAAGCAATGAAATCATGAAAGCCTGTGATTACTTAAAGAAAGAGTTAGAGATGAAAGATCTCAGGAAAATAAATTTTTGTATTGGTATACAGGTGGAACACCTATCAACAGGGATCCTTATCCCCCAATCGACATATACAGAGAAAGTTCTCACTGAATTCAGGATGGACAAAGCTCATCCATTGAGCACGCCTTTAGTGGTCCGTTTCCTTGATATTTAGAAAGATCCATTCAGACCTAAGGAAGACAATGAAGATCTCCTATGTCCTGAAATGTCATATCTTAGTGCTATCGGTGCATTGAAATACCTAACCAATTGTACAAGACTAGACATTGCTTTCACGGTCAACTTGTTGGCAAGGTTTATCTTTGCACCTACTCGCAGGCATTAGTATGAAATAAAGCACATTATTTGCTATTTTCCCGGGACGACAAACGTGGGATATTCTATTCTCAGGAGTCTAAATCTGATTTTGTCGGACACGTTGATGCTGGATACTTATCAGATCCACACAAGGTTCAATCTCAAACAGGATATGTGTTCACATACAATGACGCAGCTATATCTTGGAAATGCACAAACAAAGACCTCGTGGCCACTTCTTCAAATCACTTGGAGATCATCGTCATACACGAGACTAGAAGAGAATCTGTATGACTGAAATCGGTGATCCAGCATATCCAACCATCATGTGGAATATCCGAAATCGAAACACCGACAATAATCCATTAAGATAATGCCCCCGTGCTGCATAATTAAAGGAAAGCTTTATAAAGGATGATAGAATGAAGCACATAAATCTAAAATACTACTACACTCACGCCTTCAAGACGAAGGAGTCTTCCGTATTCAGCAGATCCAATCGTGCAACAACCTAGCTAATGTATTTATCAAGATGTTTCCCAAATCATCTGTTGAGCAGTTAAGGTACAAGATCGGTTTGCAGCGTTTCAACGAACTTTCGGGATAAGATGATCCGCACTCGAGGAAGAGATTGTACTCTTTTTTCTTCGATCAGATTTTATCCCATCGGGTTTTCCCTGACAAGGTTTTAATGAAATAGTCGATAGCACCCAATCATTATTCATATAATCCAAGAAGAAATGTTATAGTATAATATAATATAACATAACATAATATAATATATGTTGATAAACATAAACATTGGAATAAGTAGGAATAATGTTGCTTAGACATAACGTCAAGAAAATAATGACGAAATCGATTACGTTAATAATTACGTAAACTTTTACTTCGTTGTTAAGTATTCATTTTATTAAGATGTTCTTCACTATGAAGTAATTCCTAAAGGATCTATGAATAGGATAAATAGGATTATAACCATTATATTTTAAAATAATTTTTTAATAGAAAAATAACAGTTCTTTTTATTTTCACTCGTTCCAAGTCACATTTTTTATAACAAGATGTAGATAATGTATTCTTGTTATCTATCGATACAATCAAACCATATTGTGAGATGTTACGTTTAAATAATCTTACGTACAGTGCATATTGTAAAAGAAACAATGGGACGATCACTATTCCTTGTACGGTAAATAAATATCGCTGATGTATAGTCCTTGCAACTCAACTGAACAAGGACAAGTAAATGCATATCTTGAGATGACCAATGAAAATAATGCTTATCTTGAGATGATCTATGAAAAAAATGAACTTGAAATGAAAACTGATCTTACTACTTTGCCTTCACCTCAGCTGTGGAGATCTGAACTTCCAAATCCTGGCAAGGATCGCCCTCGACATCATGCACTAAGCAGAAAAATGAGCATCGAGGAATGTCATGCTTAATCGAAAGACTGTTGAGCATACCTCTCGTCGAAATCCAACTCACAACTATGATGTAAACTGATTGCCTTTAGCCTTTAATCCTTATTGGCACCTAAACCTTTGTTATACAAAATTTTCTTCCATCAGAAAACAGTATACCATGATGTATTTGAAAAGTGCCCATCTTGAAACAATAGAATGACTCCTACGTCAGTCTCTTGCAAGAAATGTTCTTTAGATTCTAGAGTTACATATACATAGAACAAGATACATATATATGACTCATGTCCACACACTAAAACTCCACAAGAATCCTGCACTCGCAGGAGCTCACCAGTAACTGTAAAGCGTGTCATCCTGCGAGCTCGCATCACCTGCAATCACCTGCAAATCCTCGCAAGTGCTGCATCAATCGCCATCACCTCTCCATGCTATAATATCAAGGAGAGTTTGTCCAGCGATTGCTGCTATTTAATATCCCAAGCCGCTTCATAATCAAAGTCCTCAGAGGTATCCTGGGGTCCGGAAGGGACGGTCTAGTTCTGTAAGTCATGAATTATGACAATAGATAAGACTCATCCTTCAATGGCGAGATCCAACAGTTCCAGAAATGGCGGGAAATGAGAATTAAATTGGAGAGTCACCAATGCTTGTTTAGTTGAAGAAATAAGGAGACTTCAGAACATCTTTTAGGTCAAAATCTCCCCGCTCGGGTAGTGGTGGGAAGCAGAGTGTAGGAAAAGACCGTTGAAAGCTCTCCAGCAACTGATGATCAACACGAGAAATCAAACCAACAACACAACGAGAATTCACGGCAGTTCTGTATGAGTCCAAACTCCAAAACCAATGACAAAATTGGCAGAAACACGAAATCCCAGTATATAAATTTGGTCAACATAATAAATAAACAGCCATTTCTTTACCTTTAAGCCAATCAAACTGACTTCAGAAACACAAGGTTTTGTAAATAAAAATAAAAGCGCAAAAAAGCTGCTCAAGACGACTCACATTTTCTAAAATCGGTTGCTCATAGAGCTCAACAAACTTCTCTCTAAGTATTCTGTTCATTGACTCCACATCACATGCGTGCGTCCAATATGAATCATGAACTCCTAAATTCACACGACTTCATGAAGTTATGCCAGAATAAATCTAAACCAGAAAAATCAAGGACTAGAAAGTCAACGGAAAAACCTGCAAAGTTCAAGCCTCCCCTTTTGCAGGCAATCGCAGTCATCATCATATGTGAACCATCGAGAGAGTGCACAAAATTGGGAGGAAATGCTGTTCGCTGCCGCTTTATCATGACCTGCAGTAACCCAAGAACCAACATAAAGAGTGAACGGAGAGACCCCATAATCTCACATTAATATGGAAATTCACCAGGGGATGTTTGAGAAGGGCATTCTTGCTCTAATAGATAGACACTGATCTACCAAAATAATCCCAGCTGAATTCATTATAAGAACTCGACTAAGTTGTGCTCCCAATTCACTTCATATTGAAATTACTCACAGGCGTTCATCGGGATCAAGGATTCAAAGTGAGAAATCTATATACAGAATTAATCTCCGTAAAGAAAATAACGATGTCATTCTTTTAATTACCTCATCTGTTTCTTTTTGCAGAGATAACACCTGAAGAGACGTCTTTACCTGCAGAAACAACATATGCAACTTCTCTCTGCCTTGCCAGAAAGATGGAGAGAAAATTGCACCAAAAGCAGAAAGGGCTACTTACACTATGCCTGCTTAACTTGTGGTAAGGCTGTACCACGGGAAGTCCAAGAGGAGTTGTCCATCTTACTGGTTCATTTTCACTTGCAATAATCTGTTGAAGCCACATTAGCAAATAGAGAAATTTAGATCGCACACGTAGTCGCTAGAATTATATATACAATATTTGTGACCCAACTATCAAAAGTTTTAATTTTTAATAAATTGTGTTCCTCTAGATAGTACCAGGATAGGCATTACTAAAGTCAAGAATTCAATTCTAGCTATATCAAATAATCAACACTTGGAATGAGGGGACAATGGTCGGGGAAAAAAAACACTTGGAATGAGGGGCACCAATGCATTATCCACTTTTTCAAAATCCAAAAAGGAATATAGAAGGAGCGTGTTAGATGCAAAGAAAATGATGGAGTTCTCTACCAAATGCTTCAAATAGATGATAATTGAGCCTGTGAAAAGAGAGTAATAGTGTGGTACCGAACCTTTGCACAATCACCAAGCCATCTCATGATACCACGGGCAGCTTCAAACATTTCACCCAGTGCAGTCAATGTAGTCTACCCAAACAGTAGAGAAAGAGATCACTATCAAGAGGAAAATCAGCAATACAATATCATAATAGTCAAGATTTTAGTATATCTATGAAAAAGTTCCGAAACGTTCAGTCATTTCATAGAGAATGCAGTATGGCCATGGTAAACATTGCGGCTTCAGTGGTATCAGAAGAACTCTCACCTTTGCAGCATAACAAGCAGCACCAAAGAGCTCCTTATTATCTGCAAATGCATCGCGTTCCTTTAGCCTCCTCTTTATCTGGTCTCTAGCCCCAACATAAGTGACACCGTACACAGAAGTCATCACCGTTTGCTTCACTAGCTTCCTGTCCACCTGCTTTGCCCAATACGTAAACGAGTCAAGTTCATACATACGACAATTATACAAAAATAGCATTACTAATTGTACGGAATGCTTCTTGAAAGTTTAATCTCCAAGAAACTGTGTTAACTTTCGAGTGGAGTTTGTTCTCGTAATAGTATCATAGTAGCTGAAACCAAATGACACTATGCCCGATCCCTGTATTCTCGATCTTACGACAATAAGGTGTGTTGATAACAACGTCATCTGCACTCCCACTTTGGGAAGAGCTAACACAGATTATGGAGTACCAAGAAAAAACAGAGAGCTAACACAGATTATGGAGTACCAAGAAAAAACACCGAACCGATGAAATGGTAGTCAAAACAAGAGTGAGGTAGATAGAATTCTTCTTGCACAACTATTTCTGCAAGAGAGTGGATAGCATGAAGTTACCAAGTTCTTTACTTGCAGCCTTTACATCATAAATCTTATCGCAGGTCCTTTTCTTTCTTTTTGGCATTAGGGTTTATGAAAGCTCTTTGGATGAAATTTGTTCATAGCAGCTACCATAAGTGCATTCTGAGAGACCTTGGGACATTAGTCCCAATAGCAGACAGAGCAATATCAATACTATGGAGCTACCTACTTGAGGGATCAACTTTTGTGCATGGGCTGCTTCTGGAAAAATTGCAGGATCCTTTTTTGCATCTCTTTGTATGATTGCAAGAACCCTGCAATGCAAAGAAGTACACGCGAGATCAGGAGATGTCAACAATAATTTAAATTTATAATATAACTACTTCATTCATTGTTTTATCAAAACAATAAAATAAAAACTTCATTCATTAAAAAAAGCACACGCTCTTGCTTTGTTTTTAATTTTCTAGTCATAGACTGAATCATATCCATCACTAAAACACACCTGATGTACAACTCTTGTGACCATAATTCTTACTCTGCAGAAAAACAGTTAAATATCCTCGATTGGAAATATAGACTCAAGAGGGTATCAAAGAAAGGAAA
Source organism: Drosera capensis (assembly GCA_001925005.1). Taxonomy (NCBI): domain Eukaryota; kingdom Viridiplantae; phylum Streptophyta; class Magnoliopsida; order Caryophyllales; family Droseraceae; genus Drosera; species Drosera capensis. The sequence continues at coordinate 15,964 of LIEC01006078.1, forward strand.
AAGAAAAAGCAAAGAGCAAAATTTTGTTGGAGCATCACTGATCAACCAAGTCTATGCTTCTTAAAAAGCTAAAAAAAAAAACAATAACTCTATTGTCTACAACAGAGGAAAAACTCCATATATCTTGCTCTCCCCAAACTCTATCCATGAAGAGAGCACCTGCGTAGGTTGTTGTTGTTTTTTTAAAAAAATTCATATCTCAATCAATCAATTTTTTCAGTACATATATTTACTTCTCAACCACCACAAGCATCCCAAGATCATGATAATAGTATAATACAGAAGAATGAATAAAGGAGTACAAAAATTATCTCTCTCAGTACCAAAAAAAAAGGACAATAATTCAAACCACATAGAAGCATTTACCTTGCAGCAATACCTGAATAAACATCAGCAGGTTTCTCCCCCATAACAAGATTGACAGCCGCTGCTCCCAACTGTGTCAAATAACTCATATGATCAAAACAACCCAAAAAATATGTCACGAATTCAAAGTTCAATAGATAAACGCATTATCTCAAAACTCTCAAGAGTATACAGAAACTGAAACAAATATTCAGGACAGTAGAACATAAGTAAAAGAAAAAAAAAAAAAAGAAGAAGAAGAAGAAGAAGAAAGAAAGAAAGAAAGAAAGAAAGAAAGAAGAGAGAGAAGAGAGAGAAAGAAAGTTCACCTGATGAACTGGAATATGTGAAACAAATGACTCTGGCCATGGGCTTCTCAGAGCAGCCGCAAGATCTATACAGACTGCTAAACACTGAAAGGGATCCTCAGCATTCAACCACCAGCGTTTTCCATCAAGTGGTTTGTCCGCGGAGTCAAATACATCATCCAAGTGATTCTCAACAAATGCTAGTCTACCCTCATTAGAAAATTTGTCAACACCGCCAGCATATAAGTTTGCCAAATTTATTTTCAGCCAGTTCAACCCAGATTTTCCAAGAGGGCGTCCCACAGCAAACTCCAAAATACCCCGACATAGATCCGAACCAAGGTGGTTCAAATATGGATGCATGGGATAAGCACGACCACGGAAGTCAAGGTTATGTGGGTAATAAAACCCTTCTTCGTCCCTCATCTTCCGAGCCACCTGTACAAGCAGATTGCATTCTTCACATCTCATTTTTATCATTAAAAAAAAAGGTCACGCTGTATATGTTGAAAGAAAGTGTGAAGGCACTAACTGAAAGTTTAAGTTCTACATCACACCGCAGAGAATGCAACTCCATGTTCTGTTTCTTTACAGTCCTAAGCTTCCACTTCCATTTCTTAAGTTCGGCCTCGTCTTCTGTCTCCGGCGTTTCCGGCAAGGGTACCTACATACAAAATAACAGAGAAAACACCAATGTTTTCTGTTATCATAGATAAGTGTGAATAACTTCAAGAAATGCCCTTTTATGGAAACTAACATATTCTTGATAAGCAGTAAACAAAAAAATAACTTACATCAGTCCGATCAACCAAGCCCCCCAACCGGCCTCCACTTGCCCAGACCCTGTCTACAACACTAAGTACCCTTTTATTCACTCTCCATTTAGTTTTTCCAAGGGTATCGAGAGCCTACACATTTGGGTGTCACGAAGTCAATGAGGAGGCTCAAATGAAGCACAAAAACAAATTGACAGTATAAGCTCAGATAACTAAACCATAAAGTTTGCTACACAAGAAGGAAGTGGCTTTGGACCTCAAAAACTAGTTCGAGCTGCTTCTTAGGGGTTGCCTTGATCAAGTTGCGCTGTACTTTGGATCCATGCGTCCGCATGATAAATGAGGGTAAGAATAGATGTGCTCCTTTGTCATACCTACAATAAGATGACCATGAGAAGAAAGAGAACATTAAGGCAAAGGAGGAGAATACGAGCGGTGAGAGGTGATTTTCAATCATTCTGCTATCACGTAATTTTCCTGTTTAGTTGCGAAACTCTAGATCTCTTCTTATAATCCAATCCAGCGGTTATCAACCTTCCTCCACTCTTTTTATCAAACATAAAATACATCACTACTTCTCCTAAGTTCCCCTTGTTAGTTGTTACCAAGGGGAAAAAAACTGTCGGCATATAAAACGACCACCCTCAGTTTTCTCCCCAAACAGGACAAATCTTGGCCTCTGATATTTATATTACTTATTTTGCTTTGAGAGTTACTTTGTGAACCACCCTTGACCAGATTCTTATTCATGGCCAAACATTGAGACCATATATCAGAAGAAGATAAGTATTAGTAACATAATTTCCCCTGCAAGTTACAAACAAAAGAATCAGTCAATGTTTTCCGAGGTTGCATGCCGGTCATGTTTTATGAACCATTTTTTTTTATTATGGAAATAAACATCCTTGCTCATTCCTAGTATCCATGAATTTTCACCACACTAGCCTGACTTCATAAGAAAATGTAACAGCCTGTAGTCGTGTACACATAAGCGGATGCCTAATCAAGGGGACTGAATAAATAAAATTACAAGTCCAGTTTTCAAAGCTCAAACATGTAGAGCCTTTGAGCCAATAATCGGGAAGAAAACCCAAAATCAAGCGTGTAGAAACACAGATAAGAATAACCAAATGACATCAAAGGGTAAGGGGAAAACATGTGGGATAGAAGAAGCTGTGAGTGCGATTAGTTTGCCATACCCTGTCCATTGGACTGGTGGCACCAGCATAGGCATATAAGGGATCACCATGTGCTTTGCCTGCAGTGAGCAACAGAAAGCTAAAAAAAAAATCTTTAAAGAAGAAAAAAAAAGCAGCATAAAATGCAAGGCCTCAACTACCAACTTGACAAGTGTCACCCGGCACAGAAACACAAATAGGAGGTATAAAGGATCTCAAAAAGAGATCTGGATACCAACCGTTTTCTCCAGACCTTTAAGAACTTGAGGATCACACTCAATTACCCCATATCTTTTGTTGTGACTCCTGTAAAATCAATAACAAAAAATGTAAAGATTATATTTCCTTTACACGAAGAATAAGCCAACAGCATCTTGCAGTAAAGTAATACAGCAATAACTTATTACCCTCGGCCCAATGCCACGGTGTGGAATGTGTGTATAAATGCAGGCTGTATATCAGGCTGATCCCCTCCAGCTTGATCATATGGAAGCTGTATAAAGGCTGTTTGAGTGAGAAATTCAATCAAGCGGCTCCCAACCTGAAAACAAAAAAAGGAACAACTGGCATCATACTTGACAAAGTAGCATATTGGCATAGCATCATTACAGCATTACAAACGATCAACTAATTTGTTCAATCAACTGTCTCAAAACATGTAAACATTACAAAAATGTCTGACCAAGCTGATGATTTGCAACCCTTCCTTTTTCAACTGAGATCACTCGACTAACCTTAGCCCTTGCAGCTGTGCCCCATGGTTCCGAATCATCTTGAGCCTTAACAATCTTCTCGACTGCATGCAACTTTTGCTTCTTGATTAAATCATTCACTCTCTTTCTTAACCTGGCTTGATCAAGAATGCCAGCCTCAGCACCCTCCTCTTCACTTTGACTGCATCGATCATCCTTTTCATTTTTTGTTTTCTCCAAATACCTATAAATCTTAACCTGGAAACAGCAAAGTGTAAGCGTCCATTTTCCTAAGAAATCACATTAATCAACGAAAAAATGGGGAAGAAGATTAACCGCACTTCATGTTCAATGGCCTCTCCTATGGCGCAAGCAGCATGTACGACCTTGGTGCAGCCATGCTCACCTCCTGACATCAGCATTGCCATCATTTTGTGCATTGTTATAACAGACATCATGTCAGCTGGCAACTGAGCAAAATAGGGTGCATATCCCGCCCTACTCTTATTCTGCCTGATCAATTCCTGCTCGGCCGCAATCTTATCCCTAAGAGGCTGAAACCAACCAAGAAACAATGACTTCACATAAGGCAAATTTGGCGCTAGCTTCTGCTTACACATATCATTCAAAAGTTCCCGATACTCTCGCGCCGCCTGTTTCCATGCTTCGGTCTCAATCTTCACCTGTCTCTTCCTAAGCGCTTGATACTTGTTACACCCCAAACCACCCGCATTTCTCATCCATCTCATCTTCCTTTCGCGCCCATTAGCCCTCCTATGCTCTTTCCTCATCTCCTCCAATAATTCTCCTATCTCATCCACAGCTGACAACTCTTCTTCCAAATCCGTGGAAGCCGACGAACCCACCTCCATCTCAGCAACACTAGCGTACCCTCTAGCGCACACCCCACTAAACCCTCGATTCGACAAAAACCCTACACCCAAACCCTCCAAACTCTCATCTCTCAACCCAAACTCCCCATTTCCACCAAAACCCAGTTCACGAAACCCCGAATTCACGCAGAAACTCTGCTTTTCCGGTCTGAATTTCGACTCGGGCTCTCCCGAAAACTCGAGAAAACTACAAGGACAGGACACAGATGAAGACCTATGACACGGTGACTTCTTGGGTGTCCTCAAGATTGCTTTTTGAGCAATGTTTCTCCACATAACGGTAGAATTGGCAGCTGGGTTTGAGTTAAATTTGTATGATGATGTATATTTTGGGAGATTATGATCAAATGGTAAGCAATTTGGGGGATAGAATGTGGGGATTTTGGTGCAGGACATCAAATTAAATCAACTTTTTTTTTTGCAGATATGATGGTTTGTGGGATCAATTTGGTTTTGATGAAGAGAAACTTGTATGGATCATGAGTTTTATGGTTTGGATTTGAAGATGAGGGTTGAAGAGGAGTACGAGGAGAGTGGTGTAGTAAACCCTTGCAAAACCTTTGTTGTTGGCTGCTGCTGAACTACTTGTGAAGAAGTCAAAAGTGGAACCCTTCACACTCATGTTCAAGTTTTTTTCTTTTTTTCTCCTCTCTTTTCCTCTACTTTTTTTTTCTTTTCTTTTTTCTTTTGGGGGTAAAAATGTGGATAATGCATCATGATATTTCCACGTTTCTAGTTTTTTAAGGTTAACTCGGTTCTTCCAAAGTTTTTTCCTCTTATTTTCAAGTAACATCTTTTTTTTTTTTTTTGTGATAAGGCTCATGTAACATCTTTTATATCTCTATGGCCATGTATTTTTATTTCGAATTTATCAATAATTTATTCCAACTTAATATTGACATCACCTTTCTTAAAGATACATGAGATAATCATGATTTTCATAAAAACTTTTTCATCATCATGTTTGCGTATTTGCGATGACATAAATCCAACTCCAAACACCATGAGACTTGACTCAATACATTTTTTCTCAAAATTTTTATGATTTCAACGCTTACAAAAATAACTTGAAATCATTTGTCACATTTTGTTTTCCTACATAATTTGAAAATCAATATCTTTATCTTTATTTTTTTCTTCTTCTTTTTTGGCCAAAGAAGGACCGCAGCCCAATTCAAATAAATTAACTAACGAACAAGTCTACCATGTAGACACACCATACAAATCAACAAATAAGAGAAATGCAACCCTTTGATGGCTGATTAAGAAGATGTAACCCCAACTGAAGGGAAAGAGCATAGCTCATCAACTAATCAGCAACACGATTGTCTTCATGATAAACATACATAACCTTCAATTCCTAATGTTGTGCGCAAAGCTGTCGACACCGACTCAAAAGGTGAAATTGTGGATATGACGGTGAGGGTTCGAGTTAAAATAGTAAGGATGCAATTAGAGAATCAGTCGGAAAAATGACTCGTCGATAACCAAGGGCCCAAGTACGCTCGAGACCAAACACAATGCTGAGTAGCTCAGCTTCCAGCAAAGAGCGTGATCCCAAATTGATCGGTTGACCCTCAATCTATAAACCATTTGAGTTTCCGTCATCGTTTTTCATGTCTCCCTCAATAATACTCTCTCAATTTTTTTCATTTTTTTTACAAGGAAATAAAAACGAACCAGTTTGTTATCTCACTTATAATATAATTTAAAATTAAATATTTAAAATTTTTAGGTATAAAAAAAATTAAATAATAATATTTTAAATTTTTGAAAGATGTACCTATCTGACTATAATTGATTTAACTTTTTTTTAAGGACTAGAATATTGCAGTAAATTTTCTAAAACAAGGATAAAGCAAGAAATATGGTGCAGTGCCCACATGGAGCATGTTCATGGGAAGCATAGATTTTTTTCAGGTGAGAGAGGACAAAGACAACGACAAATCTTGGAGCTTTGCATCACGGGGAAATCCAGTTCTCTAGCCGTCCATCAATATCAAAATCTAAAGGTATCAAAATCCCCAATTTTCCCCCAAATCATCCGATTATTCAAAATCCCATTTGCCCCAAATTGTAAATCCCAATCAACAACGCCGCTTTGAGTAGACGAAACCCTAGTTGCTAAATCTTCTTAACGGTTGGAATTTCCCGTTTTGGGGTCTGTGATTCGTCGATTCGAGGAGGATTGGGATCTGGTAGGTTAGGGTTTTGGAGAATAGTGTGTTGAAATGTTTGAATTTGTTGAATCGTGGGATTGCTGAGCTGGGCATTTCAGCTTGCAGTGAACTTTCACGTTTTGGGGTTTCAAATCTGTTGATTGGATGAGACTTGGGATCTGGGTGAGTTAGGGTTTTGGAAAATAGTGTGTTGAAATGGTTGCATATGGGCAATCGTGCAATTAATGAGCTGGGAACTTCGGTCTTCAGTGAAAATTTTAATTTTGGGAGGATTAATCTGTAGATTCGATGAGAATTGGGATTTGGGTAGGTTAGGGTTTTGCAGAATAGTGTGCCCAGATGGTTGAAATCGGGGAATCGTCGGCTGGAAACTTCAGCTTGCAGCTGATTAGAAGCGGGCCATTGAGGGAAGATGCTGGCAGTGGTCGTTGCTCGACTGGGTCGAGGAATCCGAGCCCAATTGGTCGTGGGTCGAGGAATTCGAGTCCATTGGGGAGGAATGGGAGTAGGAATACGAGCCCGTGTAGACAGAAGGCGACAGTGAAGACAAAGCCGCGGGGTTTGGATGAGGAGGAGACACTGGCTACGTTCGTGAAGAATGTGGTTCCTGATGTACAGATGGAGGATGATATATGGGCAATGTTGCCTGAGGATTTGCTGAATGAGATATTAGCTAGGATTCCTCCGTTTATGATATTTAGGCTGCGATCGGTTTGCAAGAGGTGGAGTTTGATTTTGCAGGATAGTTGTTTCCTCAAGTTTCATTCTCAGGTGCCGTCTCATGGACCTTGTCTTCTTACATTCTGGAAGAATTCGCAGACTCCACAGTGCTCAGTGTTCAGCTTGCCGTTGAAGACATGGTATAGGATTCCGTTGACCTTTCTGCCGCAGTGGGCTTTTTGGTTAGTTGGTTCTTCGGTTGGGCTAGTTTGTTTCTCAGGACTTGATGGATTGACTTTTAGGATATTTGTGTGTAATCCAATGACTCAAACGTGGAGGACATTGCCAAGCATGCATTATAATCAGCAAAGACAGCTGATCATGGCCGTTGATCGGAAGGACCGGTCCTTCAAGATTATTGCTACCAGTGACATTTACGGTGACAAATCATTACCCACGGAAGTGTTTGATTCGAAGACGAATAGTTGGTCAGTCCACCAAATGATGCCTGCTGTTAATCTTTGTTCTTCGAAGATGGCGTTCTGTGATTCAAGATTGTATTTGGAAACACTATCACCGCTCGGTTTGATGATGTATAGACTGGACACGGGATACTGGGAGCATATTCCTGCAAAGTTCCCGAGATCTTTGCTTGACGGCTATCTAGTTGCTGGCACTCAGAAACGGCTCTTTTTGGTCGGAAGGATAGGCTTGTACAGTACCCTTCAGAGTATGAGAATATGGGAATTGGACCACACAAAGGTTCAATGGGTTGAGATCAGTAGGATGCCGTCCAAGTATTTTCGGGCTCTGTTGAGGTTATCAGCGGAGAGGTTTGAGTGTTTTGGTCAGGATAATTTGATCTGCTTTACTTCTTGGAATCAAGGCAAGGGGCTCATGTATGATGTGGATAAAAAGGTCTGGTCTTGGATTGCTGGTTGTGCTCTCCAGTCATTCAACAGCCAAGTATGTTTTTATGAGCCAAGATTCGATGCTTCCATCTACTGATAACAGAGGCCTTATTTACTCTTTTGCTTCCAAAAATACAACCCAATATGACTTGCCTGTCACCTGTGACATAGTTGGAGTCAGCCAACAACCATTTTGTTTCTGAATTTGTTTGAGGGATGTAGATTGCTGGTGGTTGGCATGAACTTGATTCTACTCTACTTCCCGCGTCAAGATGCAGGAACTTGATAACAGTGACCGTGACGTTGAGGTTGTTTCATCAAGCTGTTAACTTCTCCAGGATTACTCTCTTTGAACGGCTCATTATGAAATCGCCTGCAACTGGATGAGTGATGGCAGCTTCGGAGGACGAACTAACAATAGCTGACCTATGTGAGTTTTCCTGTTGAATCATTCATTCCGATCTTGTAACTCTGTTGTGGTTGATTAGTTTGCATGCCCATTTCCCATCTTAGTTTTCTCAACAATTTCTGTTGGCAGTAGACGTGAATTGTTGATAAACTAAGCTCCAAAATGTTTAAGCTATCATCTGGTGATTAGAAGCATTGTTGTTTAGTGATGGAGGCACTCATTACATTTATTCTAAAATGCGATGATGGAGAACGTATCAGTTGGAATATGAAATAAGATGTCTATCAAACAATGGCTGCATGATTGGAATCGGGCACATTATGCACAACGGGTATATTCTGTTTTGAAGCAATTTGTGATTGTTCATATAAACGCTTTGTGAAGCAGCATCAGATGCTCTGGTAATTAGCCGCTGCAACAAAAAAATCACCACATTTGAAGCCAATTTTTTTTTTTGTTTTTTTCTTCTGAAATTTAAAGTTTGGAACAAAATATATGAAATTCACAATCAATGAGATTTTGTGATGAAATGGATTGATGCTGTTTTTGTTGTACTTTCCCATGGTATACGTGTTTGATCCTGAAATATACTTGCGTGTTGTTGGTCCTGATGGACTTTGAACATGACGATGCTTGATGATTGCTAGAAAATCAAATGTCCTTTGTTAGATCCACGATGATAAATCGATGATTGAGATTACATAGATGTACATCAACTGAATCTATATAGTATATCAAGAAAAAAAGAATTTGGTCCACAAAAGATATAAGATAGCGTGCATTTCGTTCTTCCCTTCCCTAATTCTTTTCGGGAGAATGTAAAATGTGTATTCTATCAATCGCATGTTTGTGTGTGATGTTGAATGCGACTTTCAATTCATGTATTTGGAAAGATAAATAGTCCATCGCCATGATCATCATGGAGTTGGAAGATGAGCTTCTGAGCTAGTGAAATGATAGTAAACGATGATAATTAAGCGTCAAGTTGTGGAAAGCGACATCGTGATTCCAAGCTAAATGTGTCTTTGTTTGAGGTATTTCTCTTAGTCTCTTTGTGGTATATATCGTCACGTGGAGTTGGTTAGTGGTGAGTCGTTTTTTTCTAATCATATGATCAGAGATTCAACCATCGAGGACATCAGAAAATGATTTTTCTTTGTGTCTTTGTGGTATTTCCCATAGCCTCTTTGTGATATATATCGTCAGGTGGAGTTGGTTCAATGATGATCTGTTTCCCTCCTAACTGTAAGGTCAAAGGTTCAAGATTCGACTCTTGTGGACATTAGGAAATAATCTCTTTATGAAAAAATAATAATAAGATTTACGTATATCATCATATCTTATCAGGGTGTCCTCCCTACACCCAGAAGCTGTCTTCAATCGTCAACGAGATCTGTACAATAATAAGCTAATCGATAAAAATCAAGCAATTACATAAGGGATTTTAGGACACTTATTCTTGTGTGAATTTCCTTTGATATGAGCATTCATGTCGATTGTGTGGAGACTTTCCCTCTTCTGTTCTTATTGATACAGGTTTCGAATGGTGTCCTAAAGACATGAATCCTATTCTACAAAATATGTTACATCATATTCTTCTCGTCCCATATTAAATCTAACACTTTCAATTATGATATTATTAAATATGTATTTTGAATAGTTTCGTTTGTCGGGTTAATGTCATTAAAAAATTATGTCATTGACGTCAGATTAAAATAAAAGCTAAGTGTGCCAGCTAAACGCTTGTAACCTAGTGATCTCTGGTAGGAGCAAGGGCAATTAGCTACGTTACCCTAGATCATGCGGGGAAAATTTTGACATCGAGTACATAGTTCTACATTTCTTTATCATACACCAAAAAGTGGAACAATTAGAAGACGAGCCTGTTGCACAGAACTCACCAATTAGAACTCGAAAATTAAAAGATATTTGTTAGGAATTATGCTTCTTCGAAGATAATTACGAACACGAATAATCAATCATGAAGAGCAATCAAACAATAACGAATACAAAATAGCATCAAGAATTACGTGGAAAAAACCCTCAAGGGGAAGGAAAAAATCCACGGAAAAACAATCACTAATCAACAATCAATCAACAATCAGATTAAAATAATCGTCTTTATCAGTACCCACTCGATCTCATATTTCACTCACCAAACATAGAGGAGTCTTTGTGTTTTGATATCTCCCTCGCATATGAAAAACCTAATACAAAGGAGTATATATAGTCCTTTATCTAGAACAGAAGAGATAAAACGTGGAGGAAAAACTCGAATGTTGTGCCCAAGCATCGGAAAGGCTTGCACCCGGGCACTTTGGAACTTTTCCTGGTTTGGCATTCTGGACAAAATAGCTCGTGCCTGAGCATGAAATAAGTTTGCACCCGGACGCTTTGTTGTAATTCCTGAATGGGTGTTTGCTTGTCGTCCACCTTCTTTTACAAACACAACAAACTACTCTCCTTCACAACAATTTCAACAATTTCCATCTTGTCGTAACAGCTCCAGAACCTCTGAACCACAACAAGCAACTAATTGAGTGTCCTCGTATCCAAACCCGGGCACGACCTTGTATCCCCTTTCAAGTGGTAGAGGATGCTCCATCACGAACTCATCAGCTCTACATGATCTCAGATTTATCGGATCTCCAGAAAGATTCTACGACACGAAAATATATTGATTCTGATTGGTTTGTTGATTTAGGATGTTCTTTTCATGTTTTCAGGAGTAGAAATCTGTTTCATAAGTTTGTACCCAATATTGAAGGATCAATATAGATAGGTAATGATGAGACACGCAAGGTCTTTGGATTAGGTACAGTCAAGACCAAGATGTTTGATAGAACTGTTTGTATCTTAGGAGGTATCAGATTTGTTCCAGTGTGAGGAAAAAGCTAATCTTAGTTGGTCAGTTAGATTCCAAGTGTTGTAGAATGTCTATGAAGGATGGAGTAATAAAGATATGTAGAGGTGCCATGATCGTGATGAAGGTGCATAAGATGGACAAACAGTTTAGATTGATTGGGAAAATAGTTATGGAGATGGAGTTTTGAGGACAGTCGTACAAGAATCGAAACGAAAGCCTAAGTAGGAGTGTCAAGATGTCGAGGGCTAGATCAGGTGACATGGTCTCAGTGGGATTGTGTATAGTTGATAAAGTTCCAGTTAGTCATCATGGGGCTATCTAGATTATGCAAGAGGCGTAAAGCACGAGAGGTGCAGACTGTGAAGGCCTCAGGCAGCAGGAGAGATGCAGGTGCCAAAGTTCAGTGAATGACAAAAGTGGACTGAAGATGGTGGAGCATCATCGGGGATGACTAGTCGATACAGTGCCTTTGAGGTCTCAAGATCCCAATAAAGAAAAGTGTTTAAGGTGGTGAGTCTTGCCTTTGAGGTCTCAAGATCCCAATGAAGAAAAGTGTGATGGACTGCCCCTTGCCACAGGAAATGGGGTGAAAGGTTAGGCCAGGTGTGGTACAAAGGTGACTACTTAATCTAGGCGATTTAGGTGTTTCGAAAGGCTCAAGACGGTATTCAAGCTCATTACGATAAGGTGGAGATTGTTAGAGTTGTCGTACAAGTGTTCAGGACATTGGAATCTGACACACGAGGAAAAGAGATGAAGGTCGACGAAACAAGGGCACAAGAAATATATCAAAGCGCCCGGCCATGCCTAAGCGCGAGCTCTGATCGTCAAACACCAAACCAGGACAAACTACATTGCATACGGGCGCACGCATGGGACACGCCCGAGTACAGGTCTGGAAACTGGATGGTCGAGGTTTTTGGCCGATACGAGGTCGGTTCAAGATTTTGTTCGGGATTTTTTTATCTTTTTATTTATCAGTCTATGAATAGTCACGTATCAGAGTTATTGAGATAGAATCTCAAGAGGATTGTCACGGAGATTGTGAGTTTCTCTAGGGTTTGAGGAAAACACAAGTGATATTGAGTGAATTGAGGAGACAATAATAGTAATCGTGTGATTTGATTAGTGGATTGTTTCTTGTGTGATTTTTTCTCCCGACAATCGGGTTTTCATCACGTAAAATCTCGTGTGTTGTCATTTTAATTTCTTGTTCGTATTGATCGTTGTTTAATTATGGTGATGGGATCCAACAATTTTAGGGTCTAAATTCGTTACTTGTATTGAGCTCCTAAATTTGTAGAGGGTTTACATGTCGCATGCTAATCGTCTCTAAGACCTTCTCAGTATAACCTTTCTGTGTCAACCATAGTATCTTCGCTTCCCTATCTCTTCGGATTTCTATCCTAAGGATCATCTTAGTAGCACCAATATCCTTCATGTCGAACTCTTTGCTCAACATCTTCCTCAACCTGACAATATTCTTCTTCTCTTTCGTAGCTATTGACATGCTATCCATATAGAGACTTAACAACACTGTTGAACTATCATCGCAAAAGTGAATCATAAACAAAAGGATCATACTCATAACAGGAATATCCATGTGTTATCATGAATCCATCGAATCGCTTGTATCATTACTTAGGAGATTACTTTAAGTCATATAATGATCTCTTCAACTTGTGTACGCAGCCTTCTTTACCCCCTTCCACGAACCCTTTTGGCTATTGCATATAGATGGTCTCTTCTTGGTACCTGTGAAGAAAAGCTATTTACACATCAAACTATTCAACTTCCATATCATAAGCTACTACCACTGCAAGAAGTAACCTGATTTATGTGTGTTTTATTGAGTGATATTTATACCAGGATATGGGTATATTTCGTTCTTAATTTTTTTCCCTTCCTATGCATTTTGGTTTATTTATGTTTAATTTCCTTTGTTTTGTTAGGTTGTCTAATGAAGTTAGAGATTGGAGAAGAAACCCAAAAAAGCGTGCAAAGTTTCATGGAGTAAAACCGCGGCCTGGATTGACAGCAAATTGGGCGAGTTTTCACTGAGAGTTGAAACCATGGTTTGCTATTTGGAGATCATGGTTTTGATTTAAATTTCAGAATTTTTGAAGAGTCAAATTTATTTTTCCAATTAAATCTCCTAAATATCACTATTGTTAGGAGATTAAAAAGGGGATAGTCTGTTACAAAAAAAAGAAAAAAAAGAAAAAAGAGATTGATTGTAACGGAATATAATAAAAAAAAAAAATCACGTACGAAGAGGAGAAGAGAGAGATCACATGGATGCTTCGTCGGAGAATTCGACTCGTCGTCGGATTTCATCACGGAGTTCTTCTTTACCTTCTAATTTCAAGTTCACTCTATTTCTTGTTGTGTTTTTTGATTCGATCATTGACTAATTTCTTTTTCTATCGTAGTCGGATTTGTAATAGATTTGATACTTGCTGTTGTTGTTGGACTTTGATTTTTTTTTAATGGTTGAGTATTCAATTCTATTGTTCATGCTTTTAAATGACTGACTATCTTTTGAATGATTCGTGGATATTAATTATTTCGAGAGAAAGATTAGAGTTTATACCGTGGAATTGAATGTCGTAGGTTGAGTGCGTGACAAGGATGTTGTTTGCATGACCTGTGTAGTTGTTACATGAGATTCTATCAATCGTAATGATTTCTTATAAGTTCGATGCACATAGGGATATGATGTGTAAGATTTTAAGAGATTTTCTATTGATCTCGGGAGGGACGACCTTAGAATAATTTTACGAGTCTCGACTATCAACCTTAAGATTAATTAATTCTAACTAGATGCAAGAATTGAATATGAAGCAAATGCGATGAAATCGAACGCTCTACACCTTTAATATTATAGAATCCCATGATCTAAGTTGTTAGAGATTTATTTCACCATTCTATTTTAGTTTAGCTCAGAATCATTTAACCTTAATTTTATCTCCTTCAATCTAAGTAAAAGACCAATTTTATATGTAATTATAGTATGAGTGAAAAGATACTCTATTCAATATTATATTACTTGTTAGCAATTGCATACACCTGCGTATATATTTTGTTAGTTCCTAGTCATAGTATTTGG
>LIEC01006079.1:0-51950 GCA_001925005.1 Drosera capensis
GGGGGTTCCTGATGAGGCATCGTGAGAGGCTTAAGTGGGTTACTTTTCACGGTTTGTACGACTTGGCGTATTTGGTGGTGATGGAGACTCGGAAGCCGCTCCCGGCGGACGAGTTAGGGTTTCATTGGGTGGTGTTGGGGCGATGGGTGTATGACTTGAAGAATGGGTTTCGTGGATATGGGTTGGAGAGGCTGGCGAGACACTTTGGTTGGTGTGGCACGATCCGCTGGCATGGCTCATCAGGACGGGCCCGATAGCCTCTTGACCGCGGAGTTGTTTGGGAAGCTTAGACAAATGGGGGTTCTAGTTGAGAGCTTCGAGGGTTTTGTGTCTGTGGATTGATGGTCGGATTGGGGTCCCTGACGCACGCCCTGCTCCTGTACCTTGCGTCATGTTGAGTAGGCCTGCTGCGGCCACATGTGTCATGGTACAACGGCCTATGGTCTACTGCGTTCCGCCGTTTGTGGGCTTCACTGCTGCGTATGGAGGAGGAGCTCGGCTATATGGAGTTTAGTTGCTGGTGTAATTAGCTTGCTTAGATAATGTTGTCGAGTATCTTATTTGTAGGCCAACGAACATGTCTCTCCTTTGGTTTGATGATGCTGTATAGCGGGGACATTCTCGTGTCCCAGTTTTGTCCGCGAAATGCTAGTGTTGTACTACTGCTATTGTTTTTGGTTTTAGTGCTGTATATGAGACAGAATTCTAATATCAGGAATTAAGACTGCTGAAGCAATTTGATTCTCATATTCTGCTGAGAACAAAGCTCTTGTTCTTTCATAACATACAACATCCGATGCTTCATTCATGCACCTAGGGATACAGATTTCACGTAAAGAAAGTTATGACCACGACTCCACGAGGATATAAAGTTCATGTATAGCATGTTGGCGTCATGCACCTAGTGATACAAATTTCATGTCATAAAGCTGTTATAAAGAAAAGCCGACGCATTGTAAACGAAGTCAAAGCACGAAAACCATGTACTAGTACAATCACTAAACCATTATTCTTTAAAAAAATCGCATTCCAGCAACTAAGTGTCAAAACAACCTAAATCAGCAGGTCTGCAACGTTTGTATAACTCATACGACAATTACAATCATGACCACAAGACCTTCCCGAGAGTGAAGCTGGCTAAGCCCCTGAAATCATTCACACCAAGAATCACTTGCGAAGACAAACCTACAACATTGACAACCATACTAATCTTTATCAAGAATACAGATTTGAGAACATAGCTCTTTCATGTCCTCTTGAGTTACAATCTCCAGCTAGTGATTGGAAAAGGGAAAACAAAACAGTAAACTATAGACCTATAAATGTGAAAGCCACATATGAAACCCCTTTCGCTCAGATTAACGGCAACTGGATTCTTCGGTAGCCAAGAACTACAAGCATGTTGAGATGCCGGCATGGGTTGCAATCAGTCCGGAAAAGGGGTAGAATATCTAATTGATATCCCTGTTTTAGCCCTATTACCGCACACTTTGACGCACTTTGATCATTCTCTTTAAAGCAGCTAGCCAAGAGTTGCACTCATCCCAATCACTAGTCGTAAGCTGCACCTGAAAATTGTGGAACGGAAAAGAACGAGTTTCAAGATTAGGGCAACCATTAAATTGTCAAATATAACCTGGATTTCTGAAAAAAAGGAGGCACCTGGATATGTAGTGCAGCTCCATAGTCTCCTTTGTCTAATGCCTGGCAGAGCTGAACAAGCTTATCGCTGACATTATTCGATATGTCTCTCTTGTTCAGTTTGTCGAACAAAGAACCCAATTTTCTTGAGTTATCATCTATTTCCCTCCTCTTCTGAGCTCCAGCACGAGAACCTCCAAAGGCTTCGGATGTCTCATTGAATAATTTTGTCAGGGTAGCAATGACAGGCTTTAGGTGAGCTGCACAAAATTTCATATGAGATGAAATCTATCACCACACAATTTTCACAAACAAAGCAGAAATTAGAGAGCCGTAAATCCTATTATGTGCATTTGAAGACATTCAAAGATAGACTGATCATGTTTAATTCCTTTGAATTCAGTAATTCCCAACATTTATGCATTGTTCAGTAAAAACACCGAGAAGCCTCCTGATGTTTCCTCGCAGACCGTAGACGTAGCGAAATTTTCCCACCAATACATCGTCAAACACCTTAAATATGTTTCAATACTGATCGCAGATTTGAAAAATCCCAATCACCAACAAGCAAGGGATAACATTTCCTCAAAGGGCATTGCACCCAGGAGTGACATGTCACTAGCAAGGTTGTAATAAGTACTCCACGTGACTAACTTTGAGATGGTTTTCGTTACTAAGCGTATTTTTGCCGACAATGTCCAAACGGTTGTTTAAAATGCACTCAAAACCATTTTCAGAGCACTAGT
Source organism: Drosera capensis (assembly GCA_001925005.1). Taxonomy (NCBI): domain Eukaryota; kingdom Viridiplantae; phylum Streptophyta; class Magnoliopsida; order Caryophyllales; family Droseraceae; genus Drosera; species Drosera capensis. The sequence continues at coordinate 2,388 of LIEC01006079.1, forward strand.
AAAAGTGACAGCTCATATACCAGGCACATTAGAAGTATCAACTGTCTGCACTATTGGTGGTGGAGCTTGAGCAGCCATAGCAGGCTGCAACGGGGATTGTTGCACAGGGAACTGTTGCACAGAAGCAGGTTGGATACTGCTCAAATGTGTGGGAGTGGATGGCGTTGATCGATGGGGAAGAACAGGAGTAGATACTGGCATGAAACCCCCCCTTGCAGCAGGTGTTTGGCTGGGAACAAAACTTGGGGGAGTAGTCATAGGACCAAGAGAACCAGATGGACCTTGTTGATTCGGAAGGTTAGCTGACCCCTGTGATGGAATAAATAAATAATATAAATGAACTTGTATGCTTCAACAGAAGGGTCAATCATGTACACGGAAGGGATAAATCTACTGACAGAATACAACTGCGCAGCTAGTGTCGAAGGCTGCTGATATTTATCCGCATCTCTTAGTGGTGTCGGAGGTGCTGGAGTAAATGGCCTGACTGCAGGCTGGTTGACAACTGGAGGAGGCCCAAAGTTCATCTACAAAAAAAGGTTGCATAACAGCATTGAACTTGCATCAGGGAACAAAATGAAATTTCGAGAGAACACTACAGGAAATATGTAATTATGACACTAATGTACCTGAGGAGCCTGAGGTGATTGAAAAGGAACAAATATTTGCGGCTGAGGGACAGGCTGATAAGAAGCAGAAGGAGCAGCATAGTTTCCTCCATATGGATTCAAAGACGGTTGATACTGACCCGTAAATGGATTAGAAGGCATTTGCAGCTGATCTTGAGTTGTATCCTGGATAAGTGAAATGAAACAAAGGAATTGAATATGTCAGAGAAAAAACTGGTAGATCGACATGAGAAAATATGAGAAGCAAAGGCTGAAACCGTGTAATAAGATTGTTGAGCTCTGGTTGCAGCAGTCGTCTCATCATATCCATAATCAGGTCTATCTTCTTGTAGTTCATTCACTGTAAAGGATGCATGCATCATCACCAATTCAGACAAAACACAAAGAGAAGAAAAATAGACAACGCAATGAATCTCTAATGCACTCGAAATTGAACGATGGATCTACAACACAAACGCCAAGCCTAACAGAGATACAATGAGAACAGGATTCAGCGTAACCAGGATATGTCGATTAGTATCATGAATACTTGAATCGCAGATTCTCCAATACATTCTTAGAGCTCTTCTTAGACTAGGATATTGGGGAGTATGAGGTGTAGTGTGAAGAGGTGCTTGTAAAATAGGTTATTAGGATACATTGCAATGTAAAGACTAGAGTATTAGGACTAGTAGGTTATTTCAAGAGGTGCTCATAAAATAGATCTTTGGTGGCTGCGTAGGAACAGACTCCCTTCAACAGGAAAAGCAACAGCTACGTTGATATGAAATCACAATGACTAGAAGATTCCCAATCTAGCATGGGAAAGGACATTAAAATAATCAGTAATCAGAAGTGAGATACCAATACAGGAGTTATTCAACATTGGAAATAATCAAATCAACAATATATACAGAAAACAGTGCCGTCCATGAACCACAAATGTTTATTTAGTACGATAACTGCAAGCACACAATTTAAAGATCAAATAAGCAGAGAAAAAGTGTGACCAAATATGGACCTGATTCAGTAAAGGAGGAAATCCGGTCTCTTAAGATAACAAGTTCAGGAGATAAATCCTCCCCCAGCAGTTTCAAGTACCCCACAGCTGTGGATAAATGACCTTGACTTGCCAAAATTTCAACATATTTTTCAACAAGTTTGTATAACGATGGACTAAAAGGCTTCTGCTCAGTTGTTAGAGCAAAAACAATAGTTTTCTCCATCAAATCCTGTTCAAAACAAATGACAAATTCATCAAGTACTGCCAGTTTCTAGAACCTGACAACCATCTTTCAGTAGAACACAGCAAACTAACCTGGAGGCTATCAACATAAGACTTGCCTTCTGGCTCAGCCGACAGACCCTGTGACCATATCTCCATAGTTTTCTCAACATTTCCGGCGCATATATAGCAGAGAGTTGCCGCCAATGTGTTGCCCGAAACCAAGAGCCTTGATGCTAGTGTGTCACATAGCAGTGTCCACTCTTCTCTTTGTTGTGCAAACTGATACAAAATGCAAAATTCTTCATAAACCAGGGGAAGACATTCAGGCAAACAAATTCTAGTTGCTAAGTCCATGCAACAAAGACATTGAAAGAATGTTCAGAAGCAAAAAAAAAAGGGAAGATTAGTTTATTCATCAAATGTTCTCTCCTCCAAGATCCACTTTGGGCGCACAACTATGAAAATTTCCCAACCTCCAGCTTTGTCTACAAAACCACTATTAAATCTTTTCCCAATCCCACAGCCAGGGCCCCAAGAAATCATGCATTAGTAATGACATCATTAACAGAACAGCAAGAACTCTGATTTGTTGTTGTTGATACTTACAGCGCAGATAAGTGCCAAAGTTTCCTTCCAGGATTTGACAGGCCTCTTGCTCACAAGGGTCATTAGGTCATTGTTCACCATAGCAGATAAGACCTGCAATGATGTATGCCAATTATAAGTAAATGAAAGCTTCCCGAAGAATAAAAGCACGTAGAACTCTTATGATAATTTTCTCTTTTCTCTAGAATAAAAGTACACTTCAGTTACTTCACATAAGAATATTCTATAATACTTCAAAAGAAGCATCAAGGAGACAGTCATCATGGACCTTCAGATAAGGTGAATGAGCCCTTTTAAAGAACTGCTCTCGCGTGCTTTCCCACAAAGATGCACCACCAAAATGAGAAATAACCAGAGCATCAGCCAATCTATTTGCAGCTATGCACAAGGTGGCCGCTGTCTTGTAGTCACCAACCACCAAAGCACGCTGGACAGCATCATCAACAGCTGGATCAGAGCCCTCATCTTCTCCAGCAAGTCCTGCTTCTGCATGATCGTGACCAGGAACAATCTCACCAGCAGCAAATTTATTGCCAGAAGTTGATACAGGAGTATCAGCTTTAGGACTAGGGAGATTGTTAAAAAAATCCTCTCCATTATCAAAGGATAAGGTGGCTGTCCCATTATCTTCTCTGTATGCTGCTTTATCAGGGATATTGTCAAGACTAATGCCATTAACTTGCTGGGATAAATCTTCCTCGTAGGTATCTTTTGCCTCTTCGGGCTTGCTGAAACCCAAATGGGTAAGCACATTTGTCCTTGCCTCTCCAAAATCTTCAAACATAACCTTCAACAAGCTCCATGTCTCTTTATCGACCTCTGACCTACCCAGAGTCATGAATAAAATCAAGCAACAAGAAAATCATTTATTGATAGAACAAAGCTCCTGACATCCAAGGATATACATCAGAGATGACCTACTCTGCCTCTTGAGATTTTCTTTCACAGAATACTTTAAGAGAAGCCCTTTCTCTATCACGAATCGCAGCTTCAAATTCAGATGAACGATTCACTAGGCTTCCTTCTGTAACTATACTATGGACATAAACCTAGGAGAAAAGCAGGACTATCAAACTCAGTTTGCCAAAGAAAAAAAAAAGTGAAAGAGGATAGATAATTGAGGTTATACCTCTGAAGATCCAACTGAGGACCCTGCAGGGGATGACTTTGAGTGAAATGAAACAAGCTTCCCTCCAAAACCAAAAGATGCTCCGACTGGACGTCGATACCATTTTGGTGCCCTCAACGGTGCTGCACATGGAAGAAATGGTGTTTTAAAAAATATGAAAGAACAATTTAAATACGAAAGACATATTGTACTGTCAAAATATCAGAGAATATAGAGAAGTCTAAAAGGTGGTCTAGAAGCCAACAAATTAACAGAAGGAAGTAGGGCCGCAAACAAGCTCTGTATGCTTGACGCTCAGCTAAGAGTCCGCTCGGTAACCGCTCATTCAATTATCCAACAAGAACAGCATGGACAAAATGCAAAGCTGGCCTAGTTAAATTAAAGAGCTTGTGCATATTCATGTGCAGCTCAAGTCAAGTTCGACTCAACAAGCGCGACTGAAGTTCGGTTAAAATTTAAAGCTCGATAAAGAAGACCTAGCTTTGTATGCTAAACAAGTTACCAAAGTTAAGCTTTAAGTATGTACATAGAGGAAATGAATTCTCATTAACTGAAGTGAATCTTGGATTCGTTTTATCATTCTAGTCTGATATTTTAAGCTAACCAGCTTAAATCGAGATCGGAGAGCATATTTAAAAACAAGCCCAATGAGCTCATGAATGAAACTCTAATTTGTTAAGTCACAGAAGCCAAGGTTTTGCATGAGATAGGGCGCAGATTGAGACTTTAAAATTTCATAAATCATGAGCTCAAGTAGAGCCTGGACATGATAATTGAGCGAGCGATTTAAGTATCAATTAGCTTTTGTTTGTCTTGTGCTTCTAACTGTCACTAGTGTTTGAGAGCTCGAAGCTCGGCTCAGGCTCACTTGAAGCTCCGCTCAAGCTCATTCAATTTTTAAACGAGTTTGTGCAACCATGAAATCAACTATCACCTTTAGAAGAAAGGGACTCCAGAACTAAAACATCGGATGCTCAAGAAATATTAGTAAAATATACAATACCAGCTCCAAAATCTGCTTCTCCTACACCATATCGACTGAAAGCCTGCAAAAAGGAAAAAAGTAAAAAAATACAAAAAATAAAAAATAAAAAATAAAAAGCAGCTGATATCAAAACACTTCACAAAGTCAATTATACGGTGACAACAAGATACACAAGGTTATAATCAAAAGAATTCACAAGGTCATGCTCATTAACTGGCTCAAGAAGAACACAGAGTTTTCAGGTCCTGCATTTCCCCAGTGCCTACATAGAAACCTGATAGAGGGCTCATATTCAGGGATTAAATTACAACTTGGGGTGAGTTTGAGAAGATATCAAAGATCCACCAAGAAGATGGAACTAAAACAATATGTGGAGCACAACTAGATGATACCTCAGTGTTGTATAAGCCAATTATTCCTTCATATGAAGATGCTGAAATAATTCCTGGAATCTTTCGGTACCAGTGTATGTCAAAGGATGAATGGCTGCCGGTTGGAAGCTCACATACCATCTGGCTCAAAATCATAGGAAAAAAAGCTCAATTAATTCGTACCTAAGGTTCAGAGTGACCAACCGGATAGGAGTAGGAGAAGGAGAAGTCACAATGATGCTGAAGATGAGCGTCCTTACCTCTCCAGAGTTAGTGTCCCAGCAAATAGTGCGATTATCTTTACCACTTGAAACCAAAAAGGAACTATCAACGGGGCACCATGACAGCGAAAGCACCCCTGGATTTAAGAAGAAAAGAACAATTACTAAATTAGGGAGACATGATTGAAAGAATAACAGCATCCAAAAGTACACTATAGAAGATGGTGGTTAGTTTCTATCTAAACTCAGAGAAAAACAGAACTCCGAAAGCATTCATATAGAGGATACATTACAATTTTCACTGCAAGATCAACTTAAAAGATGGTAAACATCAACAATATGAAAAGTCATAAACCACTAAAATGGACATCTAAGGATAGAACAATACATATTGATGAATAGGATAAAAAAAAAAAAAGGTTGAAAGAATAGATGTTTCACCAAGGGAAAACAAGCAGACAATAACAGACACAATGAGAATAATTGCATTGTGGACTATCCAAAGGAAGAGCTGATGAGCTCTAGTGATGGTGCTTTTTTATATTTTTTTTTCTCCACTGAGTAATAAAAGAACTTTACCGTTGTTCTAAGATAACAGACAGACAACTGACTGTCAAAAACGAGGATCATCAACTGTATCAGTGCAAAGATGTTATAAAAATTTGTCACACCTGGAACAGCTAAAATGTAAATAATAATCCTACTAGGAGAAGGCAACTACCTTTGGTGTGCCCCATAAATTCTCTCACAGGTTGCATAATGTTTCTCATATCCCAAAGCTGCATCAAGGCAATAGATATGTTATATTGACAATTGAAAAAGAGGGGGAAAAAAGAAAATTACAAAATTACCTTGAATGATGGAGAGCTATCGTCATCTGATGCAACTACGATTTGAGTTGCCACATCAGGATTCCACTGTAACACAGAGCACTTTCTTCTGGTTGAATCAGAAAAGCTGCCAATTCATCGAAGACGACACAAGTATGCATGTTAAGAAGTATTCCAGACAACCAACATGAAAGTTTGAATTCACGTTTACTAGCTAACCTTATGACTGGCTTCTGCTTTTTCAGATCCCAAACCACTGGATAATTGAGAAAGATCAGTACCACAAACTGAATCATGATTCCTAGGATCAAAGCGGATTACACATTCGCACACATACCAGTAGTTCCATTCAGAGAAGTTGATGCCAGAATGTGTTGAACCTTGCTATTCCAAGACAGATAGGATATTTGACCCTGAACAGCAGATCCAGTACCCTATAAAGCAACAGCATAAGCAGCATTAGATGGCAAATAGAGGAAAACAAAATGAGACAACAAAGAGAATACAGATTAAAAAATAAGTCACCTCTCACCGGTCACCTGCTAAAGCAAAATCTCAAACAAAAAAAAAAAAAATTAATGGCATATCACGACAAAATTTAAAGAGGCTAAACCTCCTAAGAAATCAAACCATGGCATGATACAGAGCAAACATTGTGACTCTAAAATATCAGGAACCTCAATTAACAAGTTAAATAATAAGAACACAACTCTACCACAATGGTTGTTTTCCACCAGAAAATACACGCAGGAGTTTGTGAATCCTAAACATACTCCAGAACTAAAAATGAACGGAGATTCTTTCCATTCCTCATACAAGTGAAACTACAACAGGGAAGTGCCTCTGATGAGAAACAAGCAGAGATGGAGAGTTTAAAATACCTTGAGAACAGGAAACTGTGCAGGCTCCTTTGGCTTATTCAAATTCCATATGTAGATTTCGCCATCATCCGCTCCAGAAGCAAGATGGTATGGTGAAAGGGAATTAAATTCCAAACCATGCACCTGCAAAGGAGGAAGCCATATAAGCAGAGCTGAGCCTCATACTAACCAAACCAGAAGCAAATAAGAACCATAACAATAAAGTTGAAGCATAGAACTCACTTCTCCTTTATGTCCTGAAAGCAAACAGACAAGAGGATCCACTCCTTCCTCGGAACTGAAACATGACACAGCTTCAATCATTCAGGCACACACAATAAGGGAACCACTTTTATGACAAATCCAGAGTTATAGAATCCTCAAACAACATTAGCCTAAATGCCGAAAGTTAACATTGATCTAAATGCTTCTCTAAGAAAACTTCCAACAGTTAAATAATTCTCTTCGTGGGTGTATTTGATAGATGACATTAATTGCTCAGAGTCATCCTCCTTGGATAAGTTGAGAAATAAATAGGAGAAACGAATAACGAACAAATACGTAAATAACATAAATAAAACATTTGAAGACTTGGATAGCATCAAACCAAGAATGCGACTGCAACAGCAAAGAGAAAGAAATATGACGCATGTTCAAAAACAGAGTTCTCACAAGAATATTACTGAATTAGGTACTTTAAGATATTTCCAATAGATAATCACTCATACTACTGGGAAAATACAATTTCTAGGAAGAAACCTGAAAACAGACAAATTCTACATGAAGTCATCCTATCTATATAAGGCACAAGGATAGAGCGTAACCCACAAGAATGATGGTCCTAAGGATTTCTCTCCCTTGTTGAACTAAACTATAGTTTTTAAAACCAATGATAAACTCCTACTGAACAAGTTTAATTATACACAGAACTCCACCTTTGTAGTTCTCGACAATAAAGTACATAGACAAAGTACTAAACTAACAGTATTCTTTTTCTCAACCAAATAACATATCCATTATTTCCACCATGCCCTTGAACATTATTCCTCTATGGTCAAAAGAAAGTAATACATACTAGTACAATTCATTATGGAACGACACACAGCCGAACCACAATTCACATACTACACATTATAACTGCATCCGAGCCTCCATAGGTCGATATCGAAAAATTCTAAGAATCCATAGGAAAATGCGAGTCATAACACAAATGCCAATTCCACATCACATTAGCACCACAATCCAATCCAATCCAATCAACCCAAAAATTCCCATCACGCATCGATCCGATCCAATCCGATCCAAACTAATCCCACCGAACAAACAAGACCAAATCCACCAAATCACATCCATACCTCAAAATCGCTCTCGGATTCCAAATTCCGACACTCCCTTCATTAAGTCCACCCGCAATCAACCCAGCCCCGAACTCCCCGCCCACATTCCCCTCACCACACTTCCCCCAAGTCAACCTATAAAACCTCTGCGAGCTCACAGACCCTCCCAGCCTCACCAGCTCCCGATCGTCGGATTTGAAATCGAGCTTGAAGATCTCGAGATGCGACGACGTGCTGAACGACTCGTCGACCTGTCCCGCCGCCGTCCCCGCCGCGAGGTACGGCGATTCCGGCGACATCGCCACCATCGCCGGCCGATTCACGTATTTCAACGCCATGAGTTGCGGGGATCGATGGGATCGAGGGTTGATTTGGGGAATTTGGGGCTAGGGTTTTGATGGTCGATGTGAATTTGGGGATCGATTTGGGGGAAATGAGAGAGGAGTTTTGATTGTGGATTTGTGAAATGTAAAATGCAATGGAGTCGTTTCTGTTTGTTGTGTTGGTGTTTTGTGGAGTGTCTGTACTTGTTTTTATTGGTTGACTGAGGTGTTATGGATGTAAAAACATTCGCACGTCAAGATGTGAGGATCAAAAATACGAATGTCACTAGTTTGATTAACATTAAAGTTTAAAATTATTATTAAAAAAAATTAGAATTTTAATTTAAATAATGAGGAAAAAGAGGCTATTAGAGCAACACATAAACTATTGCAAGAACAATTATCTGTCACATATTTTAAAATCTTTTAATTATCCTTTTGTTTTTAAAATTTTTAACATTGAGTTTTTGAATTTTGTATGGTGAAAATTGCTCTTGTAGCGGTTTGTAACATGCCCTCCTTAAATTTTTGAATTTGAGCATTTTTCATAGATAAATAGATTACAAACCATATGTATATGGATTTATCCTAATCTAGTATTTCTCTTTGTAAGATAGGAGACAAAAAGGATTGATTCACTACAAAATTTTCTCTAATAATGACTATATATATAGTTAAGATTTGATATCTCATGGAAATGTTAAGAAACACATACATAAAAAGAGAATTGATAGACAAAAATAACAACATCAGTTAAAATATTCTTATTTGTTATAAGATTGGGAAGGACGGATTATAGCACAATGCACCACCATATGGTACAACACGTAGCTCATTTGCTACCCCCATGTTCGAATGTTATAGAAATTATAAACAATTGGTACCGCTGGTCCACTTTACTTAGTTATGTTTCCTTTATGTTCGAGAAATCATTTTCCATCCAACCAACGCAATTTATCAAGTTAGAGATTAATTGTCTCATGAACTTATATCTATGAGGTATATATTGTGACTTTTCATTATACATCTTGTTTTGTGCCTATCCTATCGCATAAGCACTATCACAATATATCATTATAGCGGACACTGATTTTGTCCAACATAGAATGTCTTCTAGAGAGCCATGAAGCATCTCTCCTTCTTCGTCTGCTTTATCTCAAGCAATAAACTATGATTCCACTGTGGACCGAGCTATACACGTTTGTCTGGAAGATTTCCAAGAGACAATCCCATCACCAAGTGTGAACACATATCTACTGGTGGACTTCATATCAAGGGAGTCAGATATCCAGTTTACATCACTGTGTCCTTTCAGTACAATTGGATATCTTGTGTAAAATCCATATTTCATAAGATATTTTAAAAACCTAAGAACTCTTTTTAATGTCGTCCAATGGTCATTTCTTGGATTACTATTAAAACGATTGGGTTTATTCACTCCATATGCAATAGCGGGGTGTATGTTATTGGTGACATACATTAAAAGGCCAATAATCCGGGCATATTCATATTGAGATACGGGTTTTTCCCGATTCTTCATCAAATGTTCATTAATGTTAAGTGATGTCTTGAAAGGCGTATTGTCAAATACCTCGATCTTCTTTAATATAGTCATTATATAATGAGACTTTGACAAAGGAATTTTGTTAGATTTCTTGGACATTCTTATCCCCAACATGACATCTGTTAATCACATAATGTTTCTGTAATTTGTTGTTTTTTTTTTTTGTATTCCTAATGATATTATGAGTGCTGCAGATTATTAGTATGTCATCAACATACAAACATAATATCACATATGCTCCAGGTGTGCTTTTGACATAAACACACGTGTCTTTCTTGTTATTTGTAAAACCATTCATCAACATGGTTCGATCAAACTTCTCATATCACTCTTTTGGAGCTGGCCCAAGTCCACACAGTTATTTAACGAGTCGACACACTTTGTTATCTTGTCCAAGAATAACAAATCCTTCCTGTTATTTCATATAGATTTTCTCTTTGAAATCTCCATTTAGGAATACTGTCTTGACATCCATTTGATGGATTTCGAAGTTATGCACTGTTGCAATAACAGTGAATATTCTGATGGAAGTCATTCTTGTTACAGGAGAAAATATGTCAAAGTACTAAAGGCCTTCTTTTTGTCGATAACAATACAAAAAATTGACTTGTACGAATTTTTATGTCTTTATTGAAGTTTAAGTAGAGACTTTTTTGCTCTTGAAGATTTGTGAGAGAAATGAGAGAGAGAAAAAAAACAATAAGAGGAGAAGTGGTAGTTAGATTAGTTAATGTGATATACAATAAAACAATAGGGATATTTTCATATTTTTGAAAAAAATTCAAATAAGAAAATGTTGTAATTTTTGTTGGAGATCATAAAAAAAAAAGTGTTGTATTTTTATAAAATAGAGGGAGTAATTAAAAGCTACTCATTCATTAGAGCACTTGCATTGGATTATGTAAAACATGTAAAACATGTAGCTTAGAATTAGATAATGAAAAAGAGAAATTAGGTAAAACATTGCACTTCGTAAGAATCTTCAATTATTATTTATTATGTATAATTATGAACAGTGATTCTCCAATTTTATCTACTCACTATACCATCTGTAACTATTATAAAATTAATTTTTTTTAGCAAGTGGCATCATTCCCCGCTTCCTTTGATCCGCAACCTTTACTTATTTTGGTGACTTTGGGTTTTTAGATTTGGAAAATTTGGGTTTTGAGATTCGGGGTTTTAAGATTTTTTGGTGTGTTGAATTTGTTGGAGAGAGCGGATGTTGTTGATGATACCATAACAACTACAACAAAGACGATATGGTGATGTGATCGAAGGGCTCGGAAGAATTGAGATCGAAAAATCGAGGTCCATGATCAACTCCATTCTCCTCTCCATCGTCGATGTATCATTACCGGTGTATCATCGGTTACATGCTTTGCGTCATGATAGATCATTTCGATGTCGTAGGTTTAGAGCGATCGTCGACGTTGGAAGTAGTGGGAGGTATGAGAGAGTGGTGAGGTGGTTTTGTGTGGAAATGAGTGAAATATATAAAATATTATCAATATAAAAATTAAAAATAAAAATTTTAATATTATGGATGATAAATAAAAATTCTATGAATCTAAAAAAACGATAACATTGAATCTATAAAATACAATATATATATTAAGAGATTCTAATACAAATACTCTTATTAATTCTTTATAACGTACTCGATCGTTTTTTTATAAATAAGTCAATATTCATTTACGTTTTCCCATAATTTTTCGTACCTCTCTTAGATGAATAGTCTGTTTTGTGTAATTCTAAATATGAGGCAAGTCTTTTTATCTTATTGATAAAACAGAATATTTGAAATTCAATCGATCCTTTTTTTTTCTTGATAAATTTTTGACATGATTGAATCTTTTGATTTTAATATAAAAAATCGATTTTATTTTTTATCTTTTTAAAATATGAATCTTTTTAAAAATCAGCAAGAATAACGTTACACCTATCCCCACTGCCTCCTTTCCCCTTTATCAGTATCTCTTTTTTCCTGGTTCTTTAACCTTGAACCAAATTCAAACATGAGAGGGAGAATTAAGGGAGGAAAAAATTAAATATGAGAAAAACGTGAGTGTTTTGATTAGGTGGAGGGAAATTTTTGAAACATAACAAAAGCGACTAACTTTATTAATATGCCTGCCAAGTCTATTGGATTGCAGTTTTATTGCGACGAGAGTTTTTTTTTTCAATGAATAAAATATGATTTTGATTTATCTTTTCTAATTTATTTTACTATAGTAATTAAGATCTTTTATATAAAAAATTATTTCATTTTAACGAGTGATTTTAATTTTCGTTATAGATTTCTGTATTTTTATTACAGATTTTTCTGTATTTTTACAGATGTGACGGTGAGTTTTATTTTTTGCTGAAGAATTTTAATTTTAATATAAAAAAGATGATATGGTTTATCTTTGATGAGAATTGTTGTTTCTGGTTGTTGAATTGAACAAATGGAGATAAGATAAGCAAGAGAGTTTAGGTTCTTGAAATTTTAAACAATTAAATAAATAAAAAATTACCAAAAGATATAATTTAGCAAAAAAGACCCAATAAATATCATCCTTTCTTTTTCTTTCACGAAAGTATCCCATAATCTATTTTTAAAAAACAAAATGTACGCTTCCCAGATTTGAAACGCCTTCACTGTATTCTTTTTATCAACAAAATCTTACTTTCCTATTTTGTGTTTAAATAATTTGACTCTTTCCCTATCCTTTTTATAGGATTGTATTTTTTTTTTTCATCTCCTGCACTTCAAATCTGCTGCCTCAATTCATGACTATGCGTTAGTTCGTCGTCGGCGTTCGTCGTTATCGTTTCATTATTAGTTCTTTATCGTCATTAGATCGTCATCATCGTTAGTTTTTTATCATCCACTGTTGTCGTTAGTTCATTATCGTTCATAGTTGTTGTCATCAGTTCGTCATCGTTGTTGTTTTCGTCGTCGTTTTTGTTGATGCAATTGTATCCTTTCATAATTCCTCCTCATCGTTACTTCGTTGTCGTCGTCCGTAGCTTTTGTGGTCGTCGTCATCCGCTGTCGTCATCGTCCATCTTTCTCGTTAGTTTATCGTCGTCATCGTTATTTGTAATCTGTCGTAGTCTTTAGTTCGTCGTCGTTAATTTATTATCCGTTGTAATCGTTAATTCGTTATCGTCATCATTAATTCACAGTGGTCATCGTTAGTTCGTCATAATCATCCATTTTTGTTAATTTGTCGTCGTCATTAGTTCGTCAAGGTTGTCCCTCGTCGTCGTCTTCATTTTTCGTTGTCAGTCGTTCGTTGTCCATCATCACAATTAGTAGGAAAGTAAATATTACATCTAAATCTAATAACTTTTATTAGTATGAAATTGAATATTCTATGTAATAATTGCATTGGGTGAAAACTAATATTTGATTGATATTGGGGTATTATTAGGAAGAAATTTAGGATGGGGTAGCTTTCGATAATTTAAGGTATATAGAGATATCTATAGAGAATTCACTTTTACATAAATTAATTTTTTGAATTTTTTTTTGTTTCTACTTTAATACAAATTTACCATAAATTTTTTTTTTAACCATAAAAGACGAACTATTCTTTCGCCTTTTACCATAAAAAATATCTTGGTAACAAGAATAAACTACATCAATCAGTTAAATATAATACTCCCTCCGTCCCAAATCTCAATTTAATTACATCACTTTCTTTTTTGGTTAGTCTCAATATGTTTAAATATAACATATCTATTCTTTTTTTATTTAATAATGAATTTAAATTAATATATTCAAACTATTCCATCATATCCTTTCTCCTCCTTTTTTTATTCTTTTTCTTAAAACCCACTTACATTCCACTACCTTTAAAAAATATTTTTTTTAACCAAATTCCATAAAAATTCAACACACACAAAATTTCATATCGAATCAAATTATCATAATTAAATTAAAACAAAGATAATATTTAATTATGTAAGTTTTTTTTTTTCATTGTACCGAATGGACCCTCATTTGGCTTTTAATGATTTGAAGCTCATTAAACAACTCCTTGTATCCTTGCACTTTTTTTAAACTCAGAATCCCATTTAATGTTTTCTTTTCTAAGTCAACAAAACTAGAGAGGATTTTGCAAGTCCAAGAAACAATCGACACAACTACATTAGCAATTCTCTAAGCGAAAAAACATTCTACGTCCAAACAACATATTTTTCCGTCCTAAAATTATTATAACGTTTTGATTTTATTCACGTATCAATGTAAGGTTTGATACGTTTATAACGACGATCACACGTAGTTTTTTTTTTTTGGTAAATTTGTCATGAAACATCAGTGGTTATGTAAGTTATGTATTTTAACCTAATATATGTTACCGAACGATTATTCATCTATATAAAATAATACAAAATACATATATGTTGTAATAATTATGGAACGGAGGGAGTGCATGACTTACTTGATTTTTCATGGTTTAAACTATTATATATACAGTATTTTATTTATCATTATAATTGTCATAAACAAAGACATAACACCAACTAACTGACCAAATTAAGGCAACAATCACTCCCGCGTAAAGAATAACACGCAATTTCTACAAAACAAACCACACATGACACACAATTGTCATTAAAACACCTAATAAATTGACTTTAAATATTTGGATAATTTTATTCTCATGAATGTGGAGTGACGAATATAAGTGGGTGAAAAGACAAAAAATAATGATGAATAAGATTATGTAATATGAAATAAAGATACATTGGATTTTTAGGCATAAAATAGTTATGAAAGTGTTTATAATTTATATGGAAAATTCATTTTTAGTAATATCTCGTAATTTATCTGGAACAGAGAAAATAATATATACGTCAAACCACAACAATCATTTCCGTAAGGAACGACACACAACTATTACTCCATTCGTTCCGAAATAAATACAACGGTTGGAATCGATGGTTTGTCGAGGCAAATTTTAACTTGTGTTGCGTGATGATCAAACGTCATTTTTTATAAAATTGACGTGAACACTAATGACAGTTTAAGTTATATACTTCAACCTTGGGCAAGTGACGTACGTCGTTAAGATGAATAACGAATTTTTTCAAAATACGTATTGAATTGTGAAAAAAATAAAATATTACATTTATTATATGACGAAGGAAATACAAAACAAAACACACATAACAAACAATTGTCATAAAAAAAACTAGAAACTGTGTAACGTGTCATACCTAACGAGTCAAATCATATAATTATAGCTTAGAGACTAATTAATATTTTCTCCGTCCTAATTAAATTGTAACCATTTGATTTATCACGGGATTCTATGTGTATGTTGAATTTTTATGAAGTATTTTGTTTAAAAATAATAAGATTTATTGTAACAGATGAGATACTGGGTATAATATAGCATAATATTATTGATTTGATTTTTTAGATTAAAAATTATCTAAAAGAATTTAAATAAATAAGGATAATCTAATAAAAATTATTACATTTAAATTGAGACGGAAAAACCACATTAATGCCTAGACAATGCCAAGATAAAGTACTCCCTCACAATTGTTCCTAGTCGTTGGATAATTGATTAATCGACCTTCAAAATAAACTTGTTCACCAGAATTATTCATCATCACCCGAAGATTACACTACCACAGTGTACCAAATCCGCCAACATTCATCAGCTGATAAATCAATACGTCGACTAGGTAGAATAAAATTTATCAACCGAAGTAATTGTTATCATTGCCCAAAGACCAGCTACACGTACACCATGCATAATCCATCGCCTCTTTTCACCGATCGACCGATCATGTACACAATCACTCACAGCACAAAACCAGCTCCCACAATCCCACCCTTTCTCAAACCCAAAAATGAAAACAACAGAGCAAGACCACCAGCATGCCAATGACGATCAGGCCCCTTCTCCACCATTGATGGTGTTGAACCATGTATCGAGGCTGTGCCGATCGGTGGAGGAGACGGTCGAGTTCTACGTCAAGGTGCTGGGGTTCGTGGTGACGGAGAGGCCAGAGGTTTCGACTTTGACGGAGCATGGCTGTTTAACCACGGGATCGGGATTCACTGGAGGAGGGGGTTAACATTTATATTTATTTCAAACTCAATGTTTAGGATGTAATTAATGTTTTGAGCATACGCGTTATTCACCTAAGGTCCTATAGAGCTTAAGCCATAAGTTGCAGAAGCGCTGTTAGTAGTGAACACAATAGTTCATTTAACCATAACTATTCTGCTGTTATATTTTATTGATACTAGTCCTTGTTATAGTATATGAGCAAATGTTGGATAAAGCTGAGTAAAATAAATTTTTGCAATGTTGTGTGACACTGTTAATTCTTCCAGTATGAACAGCATAGGGATGATCCTGCAATCTATTTTGCACTCTCCCTTCAATCCATCTGATCAAGTTAAGTATCACCAAAAAAAAATTAAAAATAAAATAAAATAAAAACTATAGAGTACTTACGTAAATTCATGAAATGAGGATATCGTTCTAAAATCGCAATTGGACTCGTCGTTTTTGTAATGATAGTGCGAAGACATGGAGGCAATGGAGCAGAGGCTAAATGACTTTAGCGTGAAGTATTTGAAGAGAACAGTCAAGGATGAAGACATAGGAACTGGCGTTATCGATCAACTCTTTTTCAAAGACCCTAACGGTTTCATGATCGAGATCTGCAACTGCGAGAATGTGAAACTTGTGCCTACAAGCTCGGATGGTCGCATCAAGCTGCCACATGGTAATCATCGTCGATTAAAACAGAAAATAGCAACGAAGAGGCGTCGAGGGATTAAGTTATACTCCAAGTATCATATCTCATGTTGTGCTTAGGGTTTGAAGTGCCTATTATATAATTAGGTATATAAGGACATGGGATGTGTTATATTATAAGCCAAGTAGCAGTGTCGACTAAGTTTAGATCATTGATCTTCATCTCAACATGGTACAAGCAACTAACGTTCAGGTCATTGATTTGACTGACTCTAAAAAAAAAATTTATTTGAATGTTGGTTTATGAGTTCCAAAATTAATTGAACATCAAAATCCGCCACCACACATCATTTCCATTATCGTAGGACCCTTGTCATTGGTCAAGGCACATATATTAGTTCAGACCAACTATGTCGTAGAACACGAGTTAACTTGCGTTATCTTGTTTTGGTAGTGGTTGCATAAGTGTACTAATGTGAAGTTGTGGAAGATATTCCGAATTTCCCGAATTGGAAATTCATAAACCATTGAAGAAACTAGAGTGCAACCGAAAGTAAAATTGCAACATACAAGTTTTAGTTCTGTTTTGAAAAAGGAAATTCAAACACAAGTGATAGTCTTTGATTTAGGCATGGGCATCAAAAGATTCATTTCCTTATGTGGTAACATAGGTGAGAGATTTTTATTGTTCCATGCATCAAATATAACTCCATATATTTTAATGGGTGAGTGTTAATTGAACTTTTCTAGAAACTTCCTCCTCTAACTTTCTCGATTGAGATTAGTCTTAACATTGTTTACGATGATCCGATGTAATGAAAGGTTTTCAAATAAAGAATATAAATTCCAAGCTTTTTCAAGAAGGCGTGTTGTTGGTGCTTATAAAACAGACCAGACACTGTTACAATACTGAAATTACCAAATTTTTTAGATCGTTTTACAATCATGAACCTCACTTTGATGATGCAATGTGAAGGATCCATAGTTACAAGGATTTTAGTATAAAATCGTCTAACTTAAATATCTTATCATTTTATAAATTGGATTATACACGTATTAAAATAAATCCCAAGTCATATGATATTCCATCAACTCTTCTCTCATTGTTACAATTTGTCTCACTCATTTTCCATTTTCAACAACATATTGCTAATATTAAAGACAAATCTAACTCGACACACATTAAAACTGATGACAAATGATCATCAAACATTTTGGGACAAAGAATAACGTTTTTTGAATCACCAGAGAACTTCCGTTCCAAGAACAGTTCGTCCCTAAAACATCATTGGGATACAAAACCAGAAGCAGTGATATAATACTAAAAAAGCAGCGAAAGTAGAACCCTGTCCAAATGTGGCAAGAGTGAGTCATGCAGTGGTTGGCACAATCGCCATGCAAACTTGCCGTTTCTAGCCATTCTCCAATTGGGTGCCAAAACCAAAAGATGGCAACAAAAACATCAATCCCCTTTCACGCCTCTCCATCTTCTTCCTCTATATTTAGCAACCCCAACGCCCCATTTTCTGATTTCAAATAAAGCAAAAGGGTCTCAAAGTAGTATATAAGTGGATAGATAGAGATGAGATTTTGATTTTAAAAGAATTGATCTTGAAGAGTTTGATCAAAAGGGCTTTGTGGGTTTTTGATAAAGGTTGGATCATTGAGGGGCTTGATCAAGAGGGTTTTTGTGGGTATTCCATGAATCGAAATGGGTAGGGGAAAAATCGAGATAAAGAAGATCGAGAACGCGAATAGCAGGCAGGTGACATTTTCGAAGAGGCGTGGTGGGTTGATAAAGAAGGCGAGGGAGCTTGCGATTTTGTGTGATGCTGAGGTTGCTGTTATCATTTTTTCTAGTACTGATAAGCTCTATCAATACTCCAGCTCTGAGTAAGGGGTTTTTTGGGGTTTTGGTTTTCGATTTTGGGTTTCATTTGTGATTTTTGTTTGCATGTGGTTTTGTGGTTTCTGATTTATTTTGTTTCTTGGTTTGGTTGTTTGATTTGGGTTTTGTTTGGTGATTTTTTTGTTGTGGGTGGAAAAGGTTTGAATTTAGTTGTTTGCATGTTGAAATTATTTTACCCACATTGACTAGTTGCGGTCTGTGATGAGGATTCTGGAGATTTTGCTCTGTTTCCCCTGTTTTCGATTTTTGTGCTGTGGTTTGTTTTAGGTTAAATTGTTGATTTTGATCTGAAGTATCTGTTGATTGAATGTGTGTGGAAGATGAAATTTTGAATTTTCTTGAAGGGGGAAAATGCTATTGGGTGCTGATAATTTGCAAGTTGGTGTGATGTTGAGTAAAATGTATGAGTGAAAGAACAAGTTCATCTAATCTTGGTGGACAAAACGCTCTCTCGAGTATTCTATTCGCAAATTTCAATTGATTTTCTAGTCGTTCAAGAGTAGCAGGCCAGCCTAAATGCATGAGTTCTCCGGGTTGATCTAAGTACTCATATGATTAACTAGCGTGCATCAGAGAGATAGCGAGTACAGCTTCCCGTATTGTGCATTGGCCTAAACTGGTAATAGAGCCGGTAATAGTTTAGCCTCAGTGGTGTGGAAAGTTTTAGACGTTGATTTTGATCTGATCATGGTTTGTAGAGTTGGCCGGGTTTGCTCAACATTCGATGTGACCTGCTCTACCAAATCTGATCGGCTGTTGTCTTGATGTAATTAAGCAAGTAGATGAGAGAATCAGGAGAAAGTTGGCTAATGTGCAATTGATCTGGTGAATCATTCAAGTCATTTGCGACCCAATTAATGGTTGATTGGTCATTAGTAGTCCAGTGATGCAAACTATGGTACTAAATTTTTTGTGTGTCCCAACTCCCATCTGTTCTAGGAATGCTGTAGATACCATACAATTCTCTGTTTTCAGTCCACCTAGTAGCTTTAATTTCTGGTTGCCGGTTGCGATTCCTCGCTGAGTCACTGTGAAGAAAGATTGAGAATGTGGATTTATGGGTAGACTGGCAATCCAAATCAAGAATGCATTATTCAGAGTCCAGGATTTTTCACATTTTGTTTCTACTTCAACCCTTTTAGTTCCTTCGACTTGTTATTTTGTCTAGTGGAACAGGATACTTTGGTATTGGGTGCTGTTTATATCCGAGGGTTTGCCTTCTATTATCTTGCAGCATGCAGACCACACTTTCGAGGTACTATAATAGCTCGAACACCGAAGACAATGAAGTAGGGACCCCAAACCTGCTGCAGGTACTGGTGTGAGTGACCCTAGACTTCCTCTGATTCTCCTCGACTCAATCATAACTTCTCTTCTTGTGTGCTATAATTGATTTGCCTAGAGTGCTGGCTCGAAGGAGTTGGAGAATCTCAGAAACGAGCTAGCTAAACTACAAGCAAAAGAAATGTATCATCTTCCCGATCTCAAATCAGCTACTTTTTCCGATCCTAGTGGTTCCTTGTCCTCTCAGCATAATTGTAACTTGCAGGCAGCTCGCCGGTAAGCATCTGGCAGGGTTAGGCTTGAAAGAACTGCAACAGCTAGAGGAACAAATGCTCGACGCATTACTATCTGTGAAGGATAGGAAGGACAAGTTGCTAAGGGAACAACTTGAGCTCTCCCGGATTAGGGTATGCCGAAGTCCTCTTGATATGTATAGTTTTCACTACAGTCTAGTTGACAGCAACGCAGATATAATATTTCCAACCAATAATGAGAATGGTACATCCACAAGAAGATTTGGTATGACAGAGCTTACCAATCTGGATATGTTAAGTCATATTGGGAATTGGGAGTGGTATATTGACAACAATTGGATCTAGCAGTATTGAACTTTACTGCTGTTAGCAGTCAGAATTCGTGTTGTCACTAATGAGCAAAATTAATTTTCTCTGTACTTGTCGCGGCTGCTTTTAGAGCAACCATATCAGCATATTTATATGCAAGTATCGCTTCGATCTTTTTGCGTAGATGAGCATATTGCTACTGAAACTGAGATAAGGCTTGTTGAACATGTCCAAAGCGATTCAACAAGCCTTCAATAAGAGATCGGTTTATCTTTATAGCTGTTCTAATTGGTTCTGATTTCGATATCCAGGAGCAGAAGGTTCAACAAGAGAATAAGAAACTGAGAAGACAGGTAATGGAATTCAGCTATTCCATTCCTTTACTTGGATGATTGCCTTCAAAATATTCACTTGCTTTTGTTATCTTTACAGGTTGCTGAGCTTCAGGATTGTTTGCCACCAGCTGAAGGGACTATGCGATTCATCGAGTTCCAGCCTGACTCTGTGGAGAGGAAGTGCTCATCTGAGAATAACGGTGCCTTGTGGTCGGAACTGGCCTATCACGGTGGTATGGAGAAAGAAGACTCAGATATCACCCTCCAGTTAGGGTACTGTTCTTTCCTTTTAACCTTCCTTTGGCGATTTTATGATTTTATTCCCATCCACGAGTTTTCTGGAGTCGGAGGTTACAAGCTAAAACTGGCGAAATCATACTAATCACTTTCCAAAAATCGGCATAACCTCACCTTTCGGGTCATCCATGTTGGGTATTTGCGTTGATTCATCTGTGTTGGTTACAGTTCAAATCTTGGCACAGAGCAAACAAACTTCTACATACTTTTATCTGAATCAGTTTAGTAATCGAATAATGCTGGTTGCTATATCCTCATGTGGTGTTTAATATTGTCATTTATGCTCTTAACCAGGCTATCAACACAAGTTCACAAGAAGAGAAAGATAGCCAAACAAACCTATTCCCATGACTCGGACATCAAGCCACCTGAGAAGGAATCAACCTCTAGGAAATTTTGAGAGCCAGGTCGGCCTCGTTTGATGCCTAACTTCCTGGCACTCAGGTCACCTGCTTCACAGCTAATTACCAGCACAGAAAGCTTAGGTCGGAACTGAGTAGGAGTTGTATGATAGCTAGTTAGAGGCGATGGTTTGAACGTTGATAATCATGAACAAATAGGCGTCCTCCTTATAGAATAGAGATGGCACCGAGTAGCGAGCATTGAGTAGTTGTCGACTTGACATGACCTTTTATTATGGCCATGGTTCTTATCAATAGCTCGCTTGTTTGACTATTTTTTGCTACTTGATTCAGAAAGAAGGGTCATGTTAGTCCAATTCCAGTAATGCAAGTTGATGAGATTTAGCAAGAGGTTATGAATAGTTGCTCTTTAGCATGTCTATGGCAATATGCTAGTATGCCTCAGACTCCCCAACATGTCTGCAAACGCCTTTAAGAACATTTTTCAGCTTTGATGTTATCTATTCATAACAAATTCGGTGTCCGCAATGATGCTTCAATAGAACCATAACAATTTATGTTATACGAACATTGTTGAGTTAACTAAAGGAGAGCCAACTGCTGAATGTTAATGGGGTAACAATCAGTAGGAGGATCAAAGAAGGCATCCCAGAACACATACTGGGTGCGATTAGCACAAGGCACGGCGCAAGGAAGACGTGATTTGTCCTTGGTTCCTCCCTAGCCCGCAGCATCCCCTGTCGACGACACTGAACCCATACCTCGTCGGGTGGTTTAGGATATCCCCCACTGCTCCATAAGTATTCCCATACACGAAGATAGACCCCGGATACTTGCTGTTTAGCAGGCTCACCAGAGACTGAAGGCCCTCGTTGAAGCTCCCTAACATTTGATTCACCGAATCAACACATCTTCCTTGCAGGCACTAACCAGTTGCACGCTGGTTGGGGATGCAACCGAGGGGTGCTATTCCAGCGAGGAAGAACTTTCTTAAGCCGATGCTGTGAAGGGCGAGAATCTTTCGAGCGTAGTGGTTTAGGAGGAGGTTGGCGATGTAGGTGAAACTTGAGGTGTAGAGGGAAGGGAGGAGGTAGTTGTTGATGTAGTCGTTGCTCCCAAACGACATAAACACGATCGACTTTGCCAAATGCTGGCTCATGTTGAAGGTCGGATTTGCAGTGGTCATTGTGTTCTTTAGTTGACCCAATGTGCTCTCAAAATTCAGCACTTGCTGGCTCAAGCTGTATCTATCTCCCTGTATGTTATTTACTGTCATTACTTACCGTAGTTCGTTCGATGGAAACTAAATGTGTGAGAAGATTAAAGTAGATGAATGGCTAGTTAAATACCTAGTGACGCCTGGTTTCGTCTAAAATACCAGCAGCAGCAGATGCATAGTTGATACCAGTTACCACTTTTGCGCCTGCAGTGGCCGGATCAGCAAAGGCTGGTCCATAAGATATCCCCAATAGTTCTCCTCTTCATCAAAACAGTTGACTTGTGTTAATCAGAGGACTATCGTAATCCAATAGATACAACAGAACACAAAACCTGACTGGTACAATTTCATGATGATCCATATAAGCAAAGCACATATTTCCTTCAGCAATGCAGCTAGCATTCGGAAATTAACGAAATATGGCATGCATACCAATCAAATCAACCACGTTCTTGCCGTTGGAAAATCTACCAGTCAGGCCACGGGAGAAGTCGCATCCATAAGTTCGACTTATCATCAAATTTTTCTCCCAACATGCTAAGGGAGAGTGAATTTACCCCACACCCTCCATTGAACAATGGTTCTACTAGAGATAGAACACGAGGATGGAAGTGACTTAGTGACTCAGAAAATAGATAAAATCTCATAAGTGCAACCTGCAAATGAATATCACCCCTTGGATCTTAGTCCGGATCCCTTGCAGTAATATCCTTCCAACGTTCGATGCTTATCAAACCATTCTCATTAAAGAGAGCATCAACAGTCTCATTTGGGTCAAGACCAGTCATTCGATGAGCCATTACATCTTAATCATCAGGAGAAGGAATAATGAGCCACTTTTCACACTTGCGATCAAGAATGGGTTCAAATTCCTTAGGAAGTGGTCATAACTCCTGTTCGCCAAAACGAAAAATATGATAGAGCGGATCCCAAAAGATGACGGTATCCTTCAGAAATGTACATTGTAGGTGAACAGATCTAAACGCTTTCAAGATACGCAAGCTATATGGGTTTTCAAATGGACTTTCCTTAACCCATTGAGATACTTCCCGCTTAAGTCTGTACATCATAAATCCTTTGAGGTATTCAACTATAGTTTTCTTTTGTGAGTAGGAAACTCACAGATCTAATGGGAGTTTTTCGTTGTCTCTAAAGTGATGCAGAATTGACTTGATGATTGTTTGAAAATTCCAACTCCTCTAGAATCCTATATATATAGGATTAGAGGATATAAAGGAGGTTAGCCTTCAACATTTTAGGCTTTTTTTTACACGATTCAATCCAAAATAATGATAAAATTTGCATGTATTATCAAATTTACTCTCATGCTTTTGTTCTGATTTTCAAAAAAAAAATTCGTAAAATCACTTTAAAACCAATTGCAGTGAGAAAGTGTTAGACAATACTAACATTTTCTTTCTGAACATTGTTTCGAAGAGAAAGTGTTAGATATGATGACCCTTTCTTTATAAAAATATCTCAAAAGATATATTATAAAGAAAACGAATAAAGGGGTATCATGTACTAAAATTGAGGAGCTGTCACTACGAAAAAAGCAAACGAATATTGGGTTATAAAGAAAAAAAAAGATGACCAGAATGAATGATGGGTGAGTAAACATCATAGACAACAACTATACAAATAGTAAAAAGAAAAAGAATAAAGGATTATCGTCCATCATGTTTGTGGAGATGTCACATTGAATCAAACATCATGAACAATAGTTTTCCAAATAGTAAAACAAATGAAAAAAATGTGCACAGAGTGATAATGAATCTATTGATCATTTCAAAAGGTTATGCTAGGTCACATCGTTTCATATTTTTGTCCAAAAAAAATGATAAAACTTGGGTAAAAAACACTTTGGAACTAATGAAATGAAAATAACATAAAAGAAATCATTATAGTTAATGACGCTTTCTCCTTACAATTTGATTTCAATGAAGAAGTGTTAGACATCTCAAATGCAATTTTGTAAAGAAAATGTTGAAATGACTTGACAATTTCTTGGAGGATCTCTTTACAAGTCAAAATTAGTGAGAAAGTATTAGAAGTCCTAACACTTTCTTTATAAATCTTGACTTGAACATAGAACGTTAAAATCATTGATAATTTCTTGATAAGATATTCTTAAAAATCGAATTCAATGAGAAAGTGTTAGAGGTTTTGGCAGTTTCATTATAAATCTTGATTTGAATAGAAAGTGTCAGACATCATGAAAATTTCTTTAGAAACATAAAAATGTTGATCTTTTTTATGCTTTCTCACACATGAATATTAAAAAGAATGCTAGATTTTAAATAAATTTGTGATCATGTTATTTTTAAAATTTTTCTTTTTAATTTTTTTTTATTTTTATTTTTTTGAAAAAAAAAACTCATTCTTGAGTATATGACAGCTTAAGCATTGAGAACAAAAAGGAAGTTTAATAACAAAACAATTAGTAGCAAATGCATCTGAGTACAACAGCAGCAGCAAGTGTAACAGCGTTCAAACAACTAAACAAGAACACTTAGCAAGCAAACCAGCAACAAAAGAAATTTCAGCAGCTTAACAAGTGTAGTACTTGTACCAAAGTTCAGCTTAGTTCTTTGTATATTTTTTTTCCAGTAAAATCAAATAATCTATTAAAAATTTATACGGTAAAATACTTTTTTCAAATGAATAAGTGGTAGAATACTAAATTATTAGATATTTCATATAGTTTTGGCCTTAGATATGATTCTCAACATATTATTCGTATCGAATCGATTTTTCGATTTTCCAAATTAATAATTCTTGTCCCTATCTTTATATTATCGATACAAATTCGGAATTATCGATTATAAGTTCTTCAAATTTATAAGTTCGGAAAGATCGATTCAATCCGATTTTTGATATGTTGGGAATTTTGGGAAACTTTTGCTCATTCCTAAACAGCCCCTGAGTTAGAACCCTATGTGTCCATACTACCAACTACACTACACCACACCATGGGCCACGAAGCCCATCATGACCCTCATCAAAGCCCACTCACAATTTCGGCCCGGCCCATCGGTCTACATGCTCTCTACTTTGCCCTCTCCTCCTCCTCTTCCTCGATGCAATACCCTAACCCTGGATTGAGAATCACCGTCTAAGATGACGCAGAAGGCGAACCAGTTCAAGGGACAGCAGAAGAGGAAGACGATTCCACCAAATCGCCACGGCAGAGCTCCCATCACTCGCAAAGGTTCGGAGATATCTGTTCCTCTGATTCGACGATTGGTGTTGTTTTTGCGGTCTGTGTTTTATTGGTGAATCTGATATGGTGTTGTGTGGTTTTTGGTGTTGCAGGGAAGAGGGTGGTTAAGCCGTCGAAGTTCTCGAAGGAATTGGATGCTGATCGTGTGAGTTAGCTTGCTCTGGTTTGCTTGTGTGATTGCCTAAGTTAGTTTGTTGTTTGTGATGGTTTGGTTTGGTTTGGTTTGGGTTTTGTTGAGTCGCTGTTGTTGTACTTGAATTTATCGGTGAGGTAGGGAATGCTGTGTATGATTGTTATTATGTGTTTGTAGTTGGATTGTTGAATGTGATTCGTGTAAAGTTTTAAGTACTTGATACAAGGGCAACTGCTTCGGTTGTCGGAGCTGTGCATTGCTAGTAATTTTTTGTCTAGTTATAGGTTGCATACTGGTATTTAGATTCTTGCTTATGGGTATATCACCATTTAGAGATCGTCATGTAAGAGCTTCTAAGTTGTTCAGTTCTAGATGAATGGTTTCGTGGAAGGAAGATTAATTATAAGCAAGTAGCATACATTTTTCATGTTGGTATTCCAAGTTTGCTGAGCATATGAAGCAGATTTTCCAAACGGCTGAGCAAACGGCGGGAAGTTTACTCAGATTCTTAAACATATGCTGTCATAGACTCGTAGTGTTTCGCAACTAAGTTTGCTTGTAAAGTAGCAGATGTCAATTTCGTAGTCAGGAAATCATTCTGAAATAGGATCATCGGCTTTATACTTTTGGTTGTATCATTCTTCACCCAGGAAGCATTACAACACTCTATGAGGTACATCATCAGCAGATGTTACAATAATACGTAGAAATGACTCATTGTTCATGAATGATAAGCCATTCCAACTTATAAGAAAAATCTATGATCTCTTCTTTATATGTTGCTCCATCATGATTTAGAGATTCGCTCAACTCTTGGCCTCGACTCTAATTGGAGTTCTTGAATGTTTTTTGCTGAACTCAACCCTGTATGGCTAGTGCCCCTCTTTCAACTTTACTGGCTTATCCATTCTCATATTTGCCTCTTGTTCTTCTAATTCAGGAATTGACCAAGTTCATCAACCATTGTAATGAAATAAAAGCAGCCACGGTAGCTTGCAAGGAAGGCGGCCATCTTAGTATTGTGAAACCACCAAAAGAAGCAGCAGGGAACATGAACACAGCTGAGGAAGCTGACTAACGTTGGTGTCAAGAGGCCCTCCGTGCTTTCGGCTGGCAATTAGTTTTGGTAGAATTAGAGAATGGACCTCTTGTTATTATTTGTTTCTCTTTTAATATGCAAGTCAAATTTACTTGTATTAATCTGTGATTGATTTTCTATGCCAAAACTTGCATATGGGATATAGAGTATACCATATTCAATCTGTGATTGATTTTCTATGCCAAAACTTGCATATTACAAGAGAAACAAATTATGATAGTAGAGATTAATGTTGTATTCATAATTTGACTAATGAATACGAAGTATTTCGGTTACAATATAAAATTGATATTTATTTGGTTACACCATTCTTGAGTTGCAATTATTTGTAGATGGTTCGCAATTTGCGAGTAAAATATGGTTGACCGATTTTCTCACCAAATATCAAAATAGTCCTCTGCATGAGTTTCCTTATATCAAAATAGGAGTCAAGGTACGGGGTTGATCTAACGATAATTTGAGAACAGTAGATTCCAAAGACCGAACATCACCATGATAGACTAACCGGTTCAAACATCCCAAGAACATCTATCATCTTAGCTGTGATGGCTCAAATCCAAGTCAAGTAGACAGCTCTTCAGAATAAGCCCTTTTATTGGCTTCTTTTTCAGTAATTTTCTGCAAAAATACGGCTTCGTGGTTTAATCTCCACAGGAGTTGTCCACTGGATATAAAATGCAACTCGGTTTTGATAGTTTCAGAGAATCAGCATGCAGGACATTTCAGCAAATGTTAGAATAAGAACTCTGAAATACAACTTCACCAACAGAATTTTTACGGACCAAACTTGATGTCAAAGAAGAGAAAATGCAAAGAAACCACGGGCACAGAATAGAAGAAACACAAGTTATAAAACAGGTTAGTAATATCACATTTACATTAGACGTACTTGGATGTGTAACTTGTTTAGTTACTTCTCCAAACATTTAGCCATTATTTCACCAAGCTCATTATACAGGCAAATATGGAAAGAGAATGACTGAAATATAACAGCCCAGTAGCCTGACCGTTGGAGAAGAGTCTCTCTACAGCTGACAGCCATGAACAGAACAAATGCTAGAGCATCAGAATCCAAGAGGCATAGATGATGCTTCAAGATTAGATGGAGCAGGGATCAGCAAGCAACACGATCAAATGTAGATATAACACGAAGCAACATGATGCTTCAACACGATCAAAAGGCATAAAAAAAACTATCATCACTAGTTTTCCCACTTGAATAACGTGAATATATCATGAGCTCTTGCACGGTAATCCATTCGGTGCTATTTACATTGTAGATATATCAGGATGCCATTTTATACATATTATACGTGTACAAGCTTTACATGTCTTCCCTGGATTCATCTGTCGTCTTCGGAGCTGTGCAGATTGTGAAGGATATACCGAGAAGTAGATGACAGGAAAATACACGCGGGGTAACTCAGTAGATCATAGCCACCTTGTAGTTATTGTAACCACCTTGCTTCTCTCAAACATCTTTACAAGAAGAATCATGACAATGGCATGCCCGACCTTAGTTTTCAATTCGTCGAGTGAGGAGATCTTCATCCACTCGGCCTTTCCTGCAATGCATAAAGTCTATGATGGCAAGACCTATGATCGGCATTGCCTCAAGGTAGGATTATTGGTATGGACTTGATTGATGAAAGCATGATCAATAGTAAAAGCGACAAAATCAGTTGAGTTTTATTTTACACAATGCGGGCAGAGGTATCACCAAAGGCAAGTTTGATAACAGTTTTGGTACAGGAAGGTGGTTTTCAATTTTTATGTGAATATTAGATTTATATCCATAATTTTGATAAATCAATAGATACTTCGCATGCTACAAATTATAATTAATATTTATTTATAAATTGACAAATGCAATGCCGTACATGATAGAAATTACAATTAGAAAGGAATTGCAAATAAAAGAGCTATTTGAAACCAATTTAAAATTTGGTAATCAGTGTTAAAATATACTCCTAAAAAGATAGGTGATTTTCATCAGTTGTGATTAATTTGATCTGTAATATATAAAGACTATTTGATAACTGAAGAAAACAAGTTTAATGGTGTATAACGTTAGATACTTCGATTAAAAAATCATATTCATGAATGGGTGAATACTCAATTCATGAATGGGTGAATACGCAATCCGAGGGAGTCTCAAATTAATGACGGCAAAGGGAGATGTTAGCCTTACATGTGTTGGTTTGTCCACGATTAGAGATCAAACGATTGTAGCAAGTGTTTTGATTTGTGTACAAAAATGTGTCAAATCACGGAAATGGGAAAGAACACATAACTGTAAGGTGTATTCTAGGTATATTCAAAGGTCTTTCAAATAAAATCACGAAATAAGCATGATGTCTTCTAATGATAAATTGAAAGAGTGAAGGTTTTTCCCTATTCAAATAGTATAGGAGGTCTATTTATAAGGGTATTTTATCTTACTCATCTATGTTAGTTTAGACCCAATCTTTCGATCAACATATGACTTATTTAGGATGTGATAACATACGATAGCTGGTACTCGAATAAGACGATAATAAATCTATGAAATTGTCGAGGAACTTGCTACTAGTAATTAAAATCATTCTTGATATTAAGTAACTGTCAGACTTGAGGCATCTGCACTGATCATGTTGCTACTGATTAGGCACACCTTTGAGCTCATCTTGATTCAGACATTCTAAGATGATTCTTACTCCCACAAGGAGAGGAAGACTGAGGGCTCCTGCAAAAAAGATTTGCTCAAATTATTATCACTTGATTGGATATGAAACACAAGATGAGCCTTTTGTTGGCATCGTTTTCTGTAACTTTCTTGCAGCTCGCTATTGATAGTTTCAGAGAACCAGCATGTGGTACATTTTCAGTAAATGCCAGCGTAGGAACTATCTGAAACACTTAGCCAACATGAGTTTTTTACAAAGTACTGTAAAAGAAGAGAAAATGCGAAGAAACCACGGCATAAAAGAAACACAAGTAGTTAATATCACATTCACATTAGACATGCTTGGATGTGTAACTTGATTAGTTACTTCTTCGAAGCATTTAGCCAGAATTTCACCAAACTCACTAGAGTTGGAAGAAGAATCTATTGTACTGTCAAATACGGCAAAAAGGACCAGAGACATAACAGCCAAGTACCATTACCTCTGGAGACGAGCCTCCCTTCAACTAACTGATAGCCATGAACAGAACAAATGCTAGAACATCAGAATCCAAAAGGCGGCGGTGATGCTAATGATTAGATGGAGTAGAGATCAGCAAGCAACACGATCAAATGCCTTGTGGCATTGGCGTACAAAATGGTGCTTCAAATTTTTCATCGCTAATTTCCATTCTTTGATAACGTGAATACATCATGAGCTCTTGCACAGTAATCATTTGACGCTATTTACATTGTAGATACAAAAAGATGCCATTTTATACAAATTATACGTGTACAAGCTTAAAATGCCTTCCCTGGACTCATGAGTCCTCACCGTCTTCGGGTCTGTGCAGATTGTGAAGGATATACAGAGAAGCAGATGACAGGAAAATACACACGGAGTAACTCAGTAGATCCAAGCCTGTAGTTATTGTGACCATCTTGCTTCTCTCGAACATCTTTACAAGAAGAATCATGACGATGACGTGCCCCACCTTAGTTTTCAATTCATCGAGTGAAGAGATCTTCATCCACTTCGGCCTTTCCTGCAATGCATTAAATCTATGACGGCAATTCTTATAATCGGCATGGCCTCAATGTAGGATTATTGATTGGACTTATTGATGAAAGCATGATCAATAGAAAAAACTGTGAAATCAGTTGAATTATATTTATTTGATCACTAGTAAAACCGAAAGCTGTCACTTGAGGCCTAAGAATAAGCACTTCCTATTCCTAATTTCAAGGAGGAAGGCTCCCAAATTCAACTGTTTGCGGAAGCTTTTTTTAAATAGTATTTCATACTACCTCCGTCCCATAATTATTACAATATTTCTCTCCTTACATTATTCAATACGTAATTTGAAAAGCTAAGTTACTCATATAAACGACACGATTTAACTTTTCAATTGGCTTATGGTTACAATACCTAAGCTTCATTAATGATATTTTCTCAAAAAACAACGTTTGATCGTACCATAACGGTCAATGATTGTATCGTCATGCGTGCCCGGTTAAAGATTGTAATCTTTTTAGGACGGGAGGAGTAACATGTAACCACGCAAGTACCGTTTTTGTTTTACGATAAGAAAACTCTCTTGATTCATGGATTACCCCCACAAAACCTCAAAAATTTCGGGGGATCTGCCTGGGAAGCAACCGTAAATGGTGTACTATCCAGAAGGATTTTGCACACACAAAGATTTTGATCTAACCATTGAGAAGACAACGAATCAGTTAAGACAGCTTTTTTGAGAATAATCAGAAGTCAACGAGATAATTCCTCTACAATCAATTATATGCATACAATATGCCGCCAACAAAGCAGGCATAATTACCACGATGAAAGTCAAGTTTGAAAATTGTGGTTTCTCGTAAATCAATGTGTAATGGCCAATAGTGTGGATAGTTTCATAAAACAAAAGATGGTTAATATGGTTAAAATTCCGGGAAATGCAGAGTAATAATGCTAATAGTTCCACAGTTACACTAAATATTTCCAAAGGATTACTAATGTTACCTTCAAAGCAAACATGCCGAACAAAGAAGACCCTTTGAGTGCACGATCAACACTGGGAGGTAAGCCAGGTGGGTTATTACTGATAAAGAGTCCATATAGACCCATACCAAAAATCAACATTACTGTCCCAGCAAGGTAAACATCTGTGTCAAAAGAATAAAAGAATAATGAGGCAGCTTCTAGAGTAAGAGAGCAACTCATCGGATGAAACATGAAAAGCATCAAGCTATTGCACAGAGATGAGCTTTCCCACTTAACAGACATTAAAATCAAGAAAATACGGGTCGATGGATCAAGTGTTACTCCAAGGTAAAAAGAACCTCTCGATTTACAAGATAAAGCTAGCAAACAATCGACCCTTTAAGCTGAACTCCTATTAATGGGGTAGTAGTGCAGGCTTCATCAGAAAAGCAACATAGTCCAGATACTGCTGGCAAATAAGATAAGCAAAACCAGACCTAAACGAGGGTAGTGGGACAACTAACAAAACACAAGTCATGCATGGAAGTTGATCCAATGCATAGGAGTAGCATCACACAACTTGGGTATCAATCTCATATGATAGATTTTGCAAGGTTTCTTCCTGTATGGTAAGAACTCGGTAGAATCTCACCAATAGCTTCCACAAGTCGCAAAACCATCTGCCCTGTGTGAATCCCTTTTACACATGTTGTCCAGTAAACCCTGTATGCATCAACGATGTAAACGCATCCCTGAAAAATGATGGAAGTTCTTGTCATCTAACCATGTCCTGTTGTTTGAGATCTCATAAATGGCCTTATCATGCAGCATTTTTCACCAATGATAGGTGTTCTCATCTAAAACGAGTGGGAATGAAATACAATCTCATTTTTCTCAACTCAGGATGATTTACATTGCTACCTACGTAAATGACAAATAGTTCAATTGGAATGTCTCAGTGCTCTCACGTAGCAAATGCAAAAACCTGAATGACTCTTGCATTTTTTTAGAAAAGCAATTATCTAAACACAGAAATCCTAGATTGACTAACTCTACATCTTGCTTCCAGGGATATGATATGCATGCCCTCTTAAATCTGAACTAGTCCTCTACAAAGGAAATCCAAAATAATAAAAATTACTGCTCTAATTGCAATGTAGTAGGACTACTTTAACCATGCCAATTTGAATTCTAAAACGCCTTTGGCATCTTCATGGATCAACGTTGGTGACTTCAACTGAAAATGATGAAATGTTTACCAAGAGAAAGTAGAAAAACGCGAGGCAAGGACTGAGGAATGTTACATTCAAGAAGCACAGAAGTGATCCAGCAAGTGAACCTCCAATAGCAAGGAGTGCCAAGAAGCGAAAGTCAAAGATTACCTACATAAATAAATAAAAGAATAAAAGAATAAATTTCAGCAAGAATTTCAGTTCATGAAGCAGAAAAAGAGATGCTTGAATTAGGAAAGGAGTAAATGGCATGCATAATCCAAATAATAATCACATTGACTATTGATCAGTAAACCAAACCAATGATTACACAGGCCAATGGGTCGATCCTTTGTTTCCATCCCATTGAAAAATTCATCTTTGACTCCCTAAATAAATCTCTACCTCTGCAGAGTGCAGACAGAACTCTCAATGTAACTAACCCTATAGCTATTTCACTTACCAAAATATCAGAACAAAATTAATCATACAATTGCAGTTGAATATATTGTTCTTGACATAACAAATACAAGCCGGTTAGAGAAACCGGGCAGTTGATCACATTTCACAACACTCGATTGACCAGCCCAACAACACCACCACCAAACCTAGCTATTCCCATCCATTACAAGGTCAGGGGATTGCTGGATGTACGTTGTCTTACCCCTCCCCTGTTGCGTACAACAAATACATCGTTTCCTAATGCCCTCGATTGACCAGTCCCTGACTATATAATTTATGCACTTCAAAAAGTTTGTGCAATCCAAATTCCATCGTTCCACAATCATCCACAACGCATCAAAGCAGCACACCCATCCTTACCCTCTCGATCGATGATTCCGCCGCCTGCGCGATCCTCGCAACAGCTCCTCCTCCCCCCTTGGGCTCCACAACCACATTTTTCTCACCATTATTGGCCCCAACTTTCCGATGAGAAACAACATGCTTCTTCTCCGCCGGAGACGGCTGTGACGACCCCGAATGCGGTGTGCTGAGGGACGCGATCGCGTGCAGAGCGCGGCGGCGAGGTGATGGGCAGTGGGAGAGTCGGGTGAGGGAGAATGTGAGTGTGGGTGCGCAGATCGAGGTGGACAGTGCCATTGGAGAGGGCTCGAGGGGAACTCTAGATATTGGGGGATTTTGGAACCCTAGAGATTGGGGGATTTTTGGGGTGTTGATCCAGTGATTTGTTGTTTGCTGGTAGCGGCGTGGCGAGTGAATTAAGTTAACATACCGCCGGTGACTAGCAGGCTGCAGATATTAATTTATTCTTCAGCCAGAGCTAGTTCCTCTCAAAAGAATTTCAATTATCTGACAAAAATATTTAGGGCTTAAAAACTATTATGACATGACATAAATATTTCTGATAATAAATACATAATTAAAATAAAAATAATATAAATCAAAAGATGAGATCTCAATGTTTTTTTTAATTTTAATTATTTATTTTTTATTTTTTAATCTCAATCATTTATTTTTTCACTATAAATATATATGTTATGATACATATTTTATTTTTTCAAATTTTTATGTGTATTAAATTTTATATCCTTTATTTATTAAAATTATAATATTAATTATATTATTCAATATATATTTTGATGAGTTTATTTATTCATCTAAATAATACAAAAAAATCACAACAATCACTTAATATTGAAAAATATAACTTTAATTATCAATAATATATCATAATATTTTACACAATTCGATATTTAATCATTCCGCAAACGATTCATAGCAATCTTGGATGGACATGAAGTTAGTACACTCCATTGTTGTAATTTTTATAAAC
Source organism: Drosera capensis (assembly GCA_001925005.1). Lineage (NCBI taxonomy): Eukaryota > Viridiplantae > Streptophyta > Magnoliopsida > Caryophyllales > Droseraceae > Drosera > Drosera capensis. Next base: position 37,224 of record LIEC01006079.1, read on the forward strand.
ACAATCTTATATTTTATTATCCAATATGAGTTTTGAAAGACTCGCTTTATTATAAAATACTCCATCTGTTCAATAAAAAATAAAAAAAATATTTTTTTTAATTATTTTATATGTATGAATATAACTTTTATTTTTATGTCAAATCACGTCTTATCGTCTTACAACACATATTAGATTGAAGTATATAATTTACACAGTTATTAATATTTCACAATATATATATAAAAGTCTATGTTTGATCCACATCACGAGTGTCAAACTTTACATCGACACGCGTATCCGATCAATCTGTTATTTGTTTCGATGGACGGAACGAATATTATATTTAATCATCCCGCAATACGTTTTGGATGAAATTATATAATTTAAATTATCCTTAACGTTTCATGGTAAATTTACGAAAACTAACACTTGATAATCATACCACATGGATTAATATTTTATCTCAATAAAAACAAAAATCAACCCATTATAAATTGAACAAAACAAAAACAATACATACCAATGTTTTTGTTAAACCTTAACAAATGAGTTTGATATCATGTTATTAGCATAATAATTACAACAACAAGTAAGAAAAACAATAAGTTACCTGAAATTATAAAATTCAGAAATGATTTTCAAAAAACATATAAGAAAAAATAATTTTAAAAAATTATAATTTTAAAAGTAGAACATCTTTATTATATGAGACGCTTTGATTTGAACACAAACGAAGTATTTGAGGAATTTTGCATGATTTTATTAGATGCTTTTTTCTTTTCCAAACAATGCTTGAAAAAATTGAATGTTTTTTCAATTATTTTTTCGTATTTATGATTTTAGAATTTTTTAATTTCATAATTTGAAAAATGTCCCAAAAAAAAAAGCAAATGGGGAATTAAAACATAGGTTGAAGAGGAGAACGAATGGAAAACAACTAAAATCTCTCAAAAATTTCAGATTCCAAATTTTCAGGTAATTTTTCCCCTAATCTTGCGTATCTTGTAACTTTGGTCTGTTTCAATTTCGATCCACTGATTTACGTGCTTCTCAATCCCGTGCGAAACCCTAATTTTTACTTGCATCATCAAAGAGTTTGAAATTGGCCCTGCTTGCTTGGATTTAAGCGATGCCGTCGATGATTTCACGCATGCCCGTTTCTTCCTTCAATCGAATTCGTGCTTTGGATGACTGATTACTTGTGGGTTTTGATCCCTTGCAAGAAAGGAAGCTAAATGTTTGCAGAAAATGGGTATTGTGTGGTGCGACAGAGATGAAATTAGAAGTTGAGAAGTCATTGATTTCTGTTTATCCAATCTAAATTGATTTTTAAGCCCCTATATGGCTTTTCCCGCAATAGGGGTAACAGTGCGTACATCCTGTCCTCCCCGGACTCCGTCCTGGACGGGAATAGTAGTGTTTGTTGTTTCTGTTGTTGGTATGTTCAACTTTAAAGGTTTCCGGAGTACAATCCGTGTGCATCCAATAGCCTACCAACCACCAGAGGCTTTTGAAACTGGTGTTGGGAATGATCAACTGATAGGCTTGCCCATGAGGGCCTGGAGACCGCAAACATTCCCAGCTGGATTATGATTTATGAGCTGTGCCAGTTTGTCGAAATCTATCAAATGCTAGATTCTGCCCACAAATTCTCTTGTTCTGCTATGTTGCAATTGCATAGGCCCCCTTCCTTCTGTTTTGGATGAATGGGGTGGTTTAAGAGGCGGTTTCAAGCAGGAAATTGTTGGATGTCGAATCAAAAGATACGTTAAATGCTAAAGAGGTGTGTGATCTCTTCATGGTCAATCCCCATAGGAACGTTTCTTATCCAGCGAATGATTAGCCTAATTCTATTCTTGGTTGCAAGCCGATATACTTTTGTGTGCAAAATTCTTTGTACAATAGCTAGTCGTTTAGATTTTATCTTATTAGTTTTACTAACAAAACTGTTTTTCAGTTGTTTGTCTACATTTTGGATTATATTGTTTACTGAACTCACATAATCTGATTGTCATCTGTGGCTTTGACAGGGAGTGCTCATTTCTTCCGTTAGTGAGCGGTTGATTCATGGAGATGGGAAACAGTAATGACAATGACAGCAATTTCACGTTCTGCCAGGTAAGTTAACATTTGCATTCCAATGCCTGGTTTCTTGATGGAATAGACAGGCCAGTTTGAGCAACTACTTAACTAGCTTCCCCTAGTTGAATCGTAAGATTTTGTTCCTATGGCCTTGGTTGTGTTATGATTTATGCTGCATTTTCTCAATTGCGACTATTACATATTTAGGTGGCGTCACCTGTTCACCGGAATGTTTTTGGCATTGATAAGGCAATCCCTGATGTAAGCAACATAACCATAAGTGATGAGGCCTCGGAAAGCAGTAGAGCAGGTCAAACTTCAAGTATTAGCTCGTCAGGGAAAGATAAGCTCCCAAGTGAAGTTGCTCAATACAAGGAGGAAACCGTGGGTTCATTATCTTTCAAAGTTTTTGATGCGACCCCAAATAAGCGGGCCTCTGAAGAATCAAGAAAAACAGCTTCAAATAATATTATAGATTCGGTTAGTGCTCCACCAAAGCAGAAAACTGTAGTGCAGAAGCCTAAGGCCAGGGCCAAGGTTCCGTTTGAAAAAGGTTATAGTCAAATGGACTGGCTCAAGCTTACCCGCACACATCCTGACCTTGCAGGTAAATCAAAGTAACTTCCAGACAACTACCTTTTGAATGTATTTTTCATGTTGCTAGGCTCATAGCTTAATCAAAGTTTGATTTCGTTTTTTTCTTTGTATTCTCGAGTCTCGACAGCATTTTGTAGTTTTGCCGAGTACAATTTATTTTAACATATTATTTTTTCTTCTCTTCAAGAGTTTTGTTTCAGATATTGACTTTCAACTTTTTCTTTAGGGTTGGAAGGGAAATCAAACAGAAGAGTTATCCCCATGAGCGAGGTCAAAGAACATCAAACAGAAGGCTCCATGTGGACAGTTTTAAAATGCCGTGTATATAACATAGCTCCATACATGAAATTTCACCCCGGAGGTATGCAGCCTTCCCTTCCTTTCAGATGAAAAATTTCCTGTGTTTTATTCGGATTTCTCCTGATAAACTTATCCTTGATGAAGCAAATTATTGTTTGTCTGGCCTAGGTGTATTTTCCCCTTGGTGTTTCCTTATCTATAACTTCTTACTTTGCTCAATAATTTCCCTGTAGGTGTTGATATGTTAATGAAAGCTGTAGGCAAGGACTGTACACTATTATTCAGTATCCTTTGATATGTTGAACTGAACTTCAAGGCTCAATAATGGGCACTTATTGTTTCTGTGTACGAAATTTCCTCTCCGATCCACTATATGCTAAACGCGCTTGAAGTAAGTAGGTACTCAAGTTCTTACATAGTTCATTATTGTCTACTTCTATCTTGACCGGGAAATGATCTAGGTCCATTATTTGAACTATATTTGTGCAAACTTATATCTCCGTCTCCGCCTTGAGCTACGTTTTTCTCATTTTTACCGGTTTTTCTTTATTTGAATGATCCCTGAATAGCATGGGACTGAGATGCTTGAGAAATTGGAGTCCTTGACATTCTTCTGTCAGATAAATATCATGCTTGGGTGAATGCTGAATTCATGCTGGAGAAGTGTCTCGTAGGTTTCCTAGATGAAAGCAGTTGATGGATTTTATACATTGATTGCCTTTCGGCCAACATGGACGAAGGTACATGATACTCTCGTAAACTTCAGTAGCAGTGAGCTGCTTTTTGCTGTTGTAACTTGTAACAAAAAGAACATAAAAATATACACTTGAAAGATCAGTGTTGTGTGAACTTTGGCATACCCAAGATATTGTATATCTGACCAATAAGCGGCGAATTTGAATGCTAAAGTAAGCTTACGAGCTAAATTGTTGCTGAGATTTTTCCTGCTTATTTTTACTGTTTCTCTTTGATGTATTGAGAAGTTCCAATGTTTTGAGTCTTATCTAGAGTAGTGTTGTTATGATATATACAAGAGCTGTTCTTGTCCATTTACTTGCCATCTTGTGTTCAGAGAGGCCTTACCCTTCGACGCATTCAATTGAATAGTTTTGACTCTTGTCTTTGCAAGATTTCAAACTCTGTCCATCAATTGTAGTAAAAACCCCGATAGAATATGAGTTACCGTTGAAATAGGTGTTCTCATATTCTATCGTTCACTTCAGCAGAAAAAGTTGAATAGTTGGACGAGAAACTGAAACCATTACAATCACAGTTTGCATCAGCCATGGCTATAGAGCTCAAAATATCACAAATCGAAATGGCGACTCCTAGCACTATCATCCAAGGAGAGAGGTGTCTAAGCAGTGGGGAAGACCCTGACTTTATCAAGAACAGGTCCACATAGAATCCCAAACTCTTCCACCTTGCTATGATAGTAGGAGCTAAAGAAAGTAATCCTAGTCCTCGCTGTAGTCGCCTTGAACCCAAAGCTCACTGCCTTGGACCTCCCCAGTCCTTGCGATAAGAAAGGAACCTTCAGGGTAGTATTGCCCGCGAACGCCTCTACCATCATCGAACCATGACACCCGTTCTTCGCATCACCAATTGTGAATGTGAGATTATATGTCTTGCCCGGGACAGTCCTGATGACCTGGGCAACAGCACTCTCCCTTCCTGCAACCAGCTCCACGGCTGCTTGCCTGGAAGGGATCGTGAAGTGCTTCTTGTCTATGTATTTGACAGCCTTGAGGGACTCGATGATCCAACCGGGTAGTGGCGATGTCAGATCCTCTTGCTTGGGTGGCAGGAGAATGCCGTTGGATGAGTTCAGGATCCCGCTAGGACCAACCTCGAAGTCGCCATTTCTCACTAGGTTCTCTGCATCACAAGGCCAGCAATGCATACACATACACTGTTAGTATACACAAGAACAGATAGAACTTGAAAGATCCAAATTTGCTCGTAACACTAACATAGCAGGAAAGTTGGTGTATGATTTCGTTTCTTCTATTATTAGACTGAATCGTATCTCTAGACTATAGCAAATCAGCATCTCCTATAATTTTGTCTGCTACTAGATGATTAACCTATGAGTGTTTATATCAAGTTAGATGCTTGATGTCACAATTACGACCAATTGTAAAAACCATTCTCGTCTTTTAGAGGACGAGCTTGGCCGGTTGGCGAAACCAGTCATGTCTAGTTGAGAAAACTCGATACCTGTAGTCGGGAACGGAGGAAACAGCTCCTTGATAGCAACAGCATCCAACAAAGGGCCACAAGCAGGATCTTCTTGAACCCCAACATTATAAAAACTAACATTAGCAACATCACCTCCAGCTCTGAAACCCCAAGCATAAGTATCACCTCCGTTGCTGCTATACAGTGTCTGAAGTGGAAGATCACCCTGTGAATGTGACACCATGACCCTCAACACCTCGTCCTGTGCACAGGTCCTCGACGCCCCGAACGTGAGTGCATATAACGACCCCCGCTTCACCGGTATGGACTGTGAGATCGAGGCCTCGTTTCCTAGCCTCACGGCATGTGTTCCGTGTGCCACGGGGAAGAACATCCCGCCGGGTTGAGGCCCGCCGGAGATGTATTCAACTAGGCCGTGGATGTCCCATTTTGGTAGGGAGTGTTTTCCTAGGATCTTTGTCTTGTTGAGGTGGTTTGAGTTTGGTGGTTCTTCAAAGTTCCCATTGGGAAGTAGACCTAAGGAAAAAATGAGCATGTTAGAAACTCCAAACATTTTCTTGAATCTTCAGGCATAAACTTGAACTTAAGAGTCAATTTCTCGACAGAGTAATCAACCTTTGTTTCAAATTGTTCGACGATAACAATATCTCAGGTACTTCCTTTAACTACAGGGTTTATGGATGATAAATTATATGCAGTCTTAGATCTGTTTCGAACAACAAAAAGACTGTTTTCCGATCTTCAACATGTGCAAAAAGAGAAAGGGTAATGTGGGGATTTTACCTTCAAATGGGGTTGGTGTTGTGACGGCAGAGGTGGTGAAGAGGAAAGCTAGGGAGAGGAGGAGTTGGAACCAAGGTGCCATTGTTGAGCTCCTTGGAGGAGAGTGGTGAGAATGATGAGATGAGTAGGGTTTTTGAAGTTAGTTGTATGCACCTGAGCTTGATTTATGAAGCTGTTGTGTACAATGCTGAATAAAGCAAAAAAGACTGTTTTCGATTCAAATTTTGCCTCATTATTATTGTCCCATTTCAAAACAGCAAAAAACTAATTGATGGGACTTGAGTTTATTTGACCGTTGAGATGTGCCAAAACAATCAATCCACAATCCAATCCAAGAGGTGGCCGTTTTGGTTTTTTGTCTGCTATGGGGCAGCTTTTGCTCAGATTGCACATGGAAGAGTGCTTGTTTGCCGTTGGAAATGGCCGGTGGAGCATTTTGTTTGAACCAACTTACAACGGTGGCATAACCTCTTGAAAACAACAACGTATCGTACCTTTATTCGAGATGATAATCGTAAAGGCTCGACCCTTTGTGGATTGTTGTGGACAAGCGAGAAATGTCGATGTCATTTTTTCACATTAACGTTTTTCCTTTCTCTATTCTTTTTTTAATAATGAAGTTTGTAGATACTTTGACGACCTCGCATGAGGAAATCTAAAAAGAGTATCAAACAAACCAAGAAAAAGTAATATTTAATTTTTTTTAAATTATAAAAATAATCACTTAATCTACATGAATTTTTAAAAAAAATCTTCTTTTAACACATGATCTTTTGAAAATATATACATATATATTTTTTCAGAAAACCCCAAGAAAAACAGAGATGTACCTATTATCAAAATTGAAGAAGATTTTATACAAAATGTCAAAAATTCATAAAGTTATGTGCTAATTTCCCTTCTAGTAAACAATAGAGTTCTCTAGTATCGTACTTTGCTCATGCACAACTCATAGCCATGTTTCGAATTGAACACCACGATCGCAGTCGGAAAGATTGACACAGTGCAACATTGTTCTCTTCACCGGCATCAACTTTTCCTCGACACCAGATAAGAGCTCTGTTCAAGGCTCTCAGTTTTGATCCAGGATAAAAATGCACGAACGAAAAGTCTTTGGTATCCAAAAGCGGCAACATTATTATTCATTCTACATTACACTTCAATGAACAGTTCAGTGACACTGGTGATACCAGCAAGTAATCTGTAAGAAACTACAACAGGAGAATATAGTAGATTTTGATACCAAGATCAGCATAAATTACTAGTGTCAAGTAAGCGCTCTTACAACAAGGCTTGATCTTTCCTCGCCGAAATCATGCTTATCAGTCAGCTTTGTGTGTTACCCTCTTGAAGAATCGAGAGAACAACGATGCCAACCACGCCCAGATGAGAATGAGCCAGTTGGTGCGCTTGGGCTTTGGTACAGGTGGTGGACCGAAAATACCCTTGTATATCTCTTTCTGCTTCTGATATACAGCCTTGTCATGTTCGGCGAGCAGACGCAACTCTCTGATGATTGCCTTGTCCTCTGGCGCACTCTTTCGTGCCTTGAGGAAGTCATCTCGAGCTGCTTCAGTCTGACCAAGTTCTGCTCTGGCTTTCCCTCTTCGGTACAATGCTTTCGCATTGTTCTCATCTTCAGTCAAAACCTAACATCCATCGAGAGTGCAACATTTATAAAGGTCTAACCACACTGAATGAAAAGAAAAAGGTCGAACCACAATTTGACGAACACCACAACACAGAATCTCTATCCTATACGGCACTACTGTTAAGAGTGAATTACACTAGTGATATTCCTGGCATGAACATCTGCGGGGTTTCATAACTCAATAGATATGACCAAAACCCCAGGGGAAGTTGACACTATGTGCTGCGGTGTTCCCATTTAAGGGTGTTCCCACCTGGGAAAATCTCTAAGAAACACAATACAAGATGTTCACCCCAATTACAACCGCAACACCCTAGGTATTCCCATCATAGATAGGGTTTGGGAGATGCAGACAATACTCGATGATGAGTCCATCTGTTGGTTTCATTTCTATGCAACACAGGTTAACTAAACACTGGCTTGCAACTAGTCTAGTGGTTATCCAGTGACATCCCAAGGATAACAGTTGTCAGTTCCCATAAAAAAGAACAATATTGGCCGTGCAGATGCTTACAATACTGCATTGAACAATCGCTTCCTCAAAACGCTTCAACTTTATCAAACAAGCTGCCATGTTGAGATGGCAGGGATTCTTCACATCCAAGGCCATATCACGGTATTTGCCGTACAACTGGAACATAAAATCATCACCCATGTACGCTATCGCCTGATAAACCACCAAGAAAAAATAGATGAAGTGGGAGTACCTAATGTTGAGCACAAACCATAAAGATACCAAGGTCCTAGTACATATGGCAAAAAAGGATGATTCAAGGGAGTAACCATTTCATACTGTTGCATAGCCTCCTCCAGTTTCTCTTCCTTGAAAAAAGCATTGCCATCCATTCTTCGCCTATCTGCCGATCCAATCCTTTCCTCAACAGTCATGTCTATCCGAGCTTTACCCTACAAGCAAATGTCACAACCAAGTAATTTATTTGTAGCGAACTGATATGTTAAAACCTTACAAGACGAGATCATCTGGACTAAATGTGTGAATAATTGCTCCCAACATAGCATTTCATGTTAATTTATCACAACTAACAGAAAATGTAACCTCTCCAGTTTTCAAGCGAATGCATTAGGAAGCTATTGACTTGAAAAGTGTTCTAGGGAAATAACCTCTCCAGTTTCGTCGAATCCAATAAGCTCAACTTCATAAAGAACATCTGCCATTGGAGGGACATTTGGAAATGAAAAGCTTCCCTCTTCCCCATATGCTAGTTCCCAGCCAACATGTAAAAGGGCACGTTCCCCAGCCTTCATGTTGGACACGCCAATTCCAAGACCCGTCAATTGTTGCTTCTCTGCCACAGATGACATATTAACTTAATAAGTTTTTAATCATGTCGAAAACTGAATCTAATTTCATGATGAGACACCAGTTTAGACACAAAAAACTCCCTCATCCTGAATATTAAAGATATGAGCAATCAAAAATAGTAACCAAGAAACAAAATCTGTGTGCAAGCCTCAGTTTTTGAAGTGCACATATAATACACTATGACACAGCGGCGTGCTTTGAAGATAGTATTGGGGTTTCATAAAATGCATCGTCTAAAGAGCCTGAAACCAATGGTGAAAGTACCTTTTCCTATAACTAATTCAACGGGCCGTTGCTCCTCCCATGTATCTTCAAACTTGTGATTAGTGCTCTCAGTCCATGCCATATAATGCACTGGAGGAATAATACTTGTACACCTTAGTACACAATGATCAAGACATACTTCCAGTTTTCAATGGCAGTGAAGTTGGACCACTAAAGAAACTTTCATACGACTCAAGTGCATTTTTTATTAGTAGGCACTTACAGAAGCACGTTGCGTATTTTGATGGTTTCTGACCATGGCCAGCCTTAATAATTTGTTTCGTAACTTTCTCGTGGAGAACCTCCACATCAGTGTCCACCTTCGGAGGCCCTGTACCATTCTGAGCAGGTTCGCCATAAGCAAATGCCGCCTGTTGTGTCACGATGTCATTTTCTTCATCTTGTTCTGTGGAAGAAAAGTGATAGTTTAAACCCCAAAAGGTTGTATGAAACCAATAGATGCTTTATCTTGCATAAGAAATAACACAAATATAAACAAACACTTCATTATTAATTAAGGTTAAAGTTCTACTGAACCAGAAACCAAAAAAAATGAAAGTAAGTTCAACCAAATACTACAAATCAGTTGATGTCCCTCACCTTTATTTCAGCCAGAACTAATGAAATTAAAACTTTCTCATCTGTTAAAGAGGAAATTACTCATGGCCTCGACCAGAATATTTAATTTATTACTATGACATAAAAAAAAGAACCCTCCAAAGGCCTAACCTCCAGCCAAAGTCAAACGCTTCCTTGCTTTCGTGGCCGTCCTTTAAATGGGAAGTCATTGATTTGGTTGTAGTGATAACTAATTGGGCGAAGCACTTGTGGTCTATCAGAGTGTAACATTGACTTGTGACTACTACGCATTTCATGTTTGAGTACTTAAGTAAAGCTAACCAAGTGGTTCTAAACTCAAAACATCCACCCATACAGATTCAACAAAAGAACAAATTGAACCTCAAATGGTAAACCTCGAGTCTTGGACGCCCTCAAAGCTGGCAGCAGCAGTTTAGTCTCAATATTAAGTAAGACATTTGAGAAACAATGATCACGTGAAGTCCAAACCGTGTTCTCAGAGACCGAAAAATTGAATCACTTTACAAGTTTCATTTTAACAAGCTCAAGGGTAATCATTAATCAAAGTTGCAATCTTTACCGAATGGTTGTATCTCTGACTCCTGTTTGATCTCCGACTCTTTTGCGTCATCCATTAGCAGCACCCACTTCAATCGCCTGAAACAATATGGCAACTTAAACCCCAATGCTCTACTCAATCGGGCAGGCCGCAATTTAAGCGAATTCAACAATCTTTTGAAACAATAAAAGCTGGGGGGTGGAAAAATTATTCACAACTGAGAGGATGGATCATCTAAACCCTCAATATACCAGCAATACTCGATCACCGTTTCAATGAAGGTGATGAAAGTTTCTATCCTTTCGGCCCAATTCTACAATTAATGCATCACACTCTAGATCCTTTGTTAAGATATATAGTCTTCTATTTTCAGTTGAGACTTTCGATAGAACTGGTTCCTGGACATCCTCCTTGTGATTCGGTTTCTGACTAGCTACAATGATTTCAACTGAAGTAATAGTACGAACTTCCACATCAAAGGCAGGAAGGCGCCGAATCGGCGACATAAGAAAAGCTTCAAGCATGTATCCAACTCGAAATCTTCAACTCTCGAGTGTTTGATTTCCAATCACTAGACACATAGAACACATTAAATGGAATTGGCGATCGCAGAATTGAATTGAAGAGGATAGAATTCAAACCTGGATCGATCGGGAAACTAGGGATTGAGCTTTGGTGCGATGACGGGAAGAGATCAGGATGATGAGATCGAAGAAGTTTCTAGACTCAACTCTAACACTCCGAGTCTAGATAGAGAAAGCAACTCCGATGTACAGTACGAGGCTGCTGTTGTTATTGCCAAGTAGCGTTGGGCCGGACATTGGAGACTCAGCCCGGCCCATCGGAGACATCAAGAATCTGAATTGGGTATGGTTGTAAATGAGCTCAATAACAACATCTACATCGATGCCATCAAAAGAAACTTTCCAAACACCAAGGAAATTTACCAGTCTAAGAGGGAGGATGAAATTTGTGATCCATTGTGGATGCTCTAAGCTCAATAAGCTTGAATCTTAAATGATCTATGAGAAATTGATTGGGATCGTCTGATTGATTTACGAGTCAAAGATGAACAATTACAAAAGTCTTACGGTTTATAGTTCGAGTATCCACTGAAAGCTTTTGTGTATGTGTTTTGTAGCAGGGAAGACCCGAGTCGGGGCAACTCCTGTGAAGAAGCTTAGATGAGCTGCGAATCGTAAGAGTATATGTAAGTGAACTCCAATAGGGTTCTCAACTGGCAAGAAGATTTTTAATGGGCGACAAACCGGTTACGTGCCTTCTCATACTACTGATTTTAAAGCGCTGACCCAGAAATGTTCGACTCTACTAAAACTTTTTGTTACATCTCTTTTCTTGGCAAAATACATGCACATTTATCACGATACAAAACATGCATAACAAAACAAACTGAAGGGAAGATGAAAGGAGCAACCAGGGTAACACACGAATGAGCATCACCAATAGATGCTTCATGAAAAAAAGATGTCCTACAAATTCGCGCCTAACAAAGCTGCGGAAAGCATAATACAGTGCCAAGTCTAGCATACCCATAGCGGATTCATTATCATCATATCAATTTGCTCCAGTGGTGCTCATAGAAATCTCCTATAAATACCTCGTAGAGTCGCAGTTCATCCACAGATGCGACAATGGATCTGGTTGCTTGGTACTGTATAGCATGGAAAAGTAGAACAGCCTGAGATCAACCACCGAAGCCCTATCTATCCACAACTGCTAAAGGTAATCGGTGGACCAACTGGTGCGTAGAACTTCGTCCACGGACAATCGGAAAAGTAACTAGACTAGAAAAGCAAATCTTCTGCATCTATCTAGAATTCAGATCGAATTCTCCTGCATCACGCCACTCTTCTTGGGTCGTAGTATCTCCATTTTCTGCTTCCTCATCATTCAAGAAATCCTCAGATAGCTCTTTCTCCTCCCGCTGCCCATCATTTCCCCATCCATTCATCAACTCATCAGGATTTACTTGTCTTTCTTGTTCCATCAAGTCATGGCCCAATACAGCATCATTGCCTTGAGATCCAAGGGCGCTACCCCGGATTGGCGCCCGAGCCCTCAACTCGGCATTAACTGCCAGTGACTCTGCACGGACCTGATCTGCCTGGATACCAGCCATCCGTAGTTTGGCCTCATGAGCTTCCCGACCTGCCCTCTCTCTTGACTCAATCTCAGCCCTCAATTCCATTGTTGCCCTTTTTTCATCTTGGAAGAGAGCCTGCTCGACCATCAGCCTCTCCTCGGAACGAAACTCTCCCAAAGCCCGCTTTCGAGTTATTATGTTGAAGGCAAGAGCCTGCTTCTCAAAGGTTGCAGTGAATTCTGCGACCTTTGCAGCAATGTTATGATCCCACTGCTGCGACCGTGAAAGCATCTGGCCTGTGGTGTCAGAGTCAAGTATCCGATCATCTTCTTCAGCCTCATAGTCTGCCACAACATGGTAAGGTAATAACCTGCAAATAGAAAAGGCTCAAGATAACGAATCAATCGAACAATGATGAAACAGTCTCAAATCAACTTTTTTTTTTGTTTTGATGACATATTTTTAATTTTCTGCATAAGGATTTCAACTAAAACACGAGAGTCCTCACTTCTCAGTTTCTATCACAATCTACATCTCAATATATCTAGAGGGGATATCCTCCTTGCCTTGGTTAAGCAGAGGACCAGAATACAGTACACCTTTCTCTTAAACTGCTCTCTCCCCATAATACCACAAGCCAAGGTTACTCGTTCACTGTTCAGCAATAACTATAAAAAAAAACCTAAAAAAAGATTACTTAAGACTTACTAAAGCTGGTTTCTCCACTGTGACTCAGTTTCACTGGAACTTGATCTTCTACCACCACCAAAGAGAAGGCATCATGCTTCATGGTTTCCTGAGAATGCAACATTCCTCTCTTCCTTTGAGAATGTATGTGCCAGAACATGACTAGTACGGTAGAAAAGCCTCACGTTACATGTACAAACCGCACAGTGAACTTTCTTATATTAAAATATGGAACTAGATTCATACATCCTTGGATACTAAGATTGCTAACCTCACAGAATCACGGCGAGTCTGGAATACTTTATACCATCATTAGGTGTGGTATTCAAAGAGATAGTTTGAATAACCTAGTAATTTTGGTCCTATCCAGCAATGAGTTGCATTACTAAGCATCGCATCGAAACATGTTGGCACTTTATACACCCAAACCCACTTGTAAAGCATCCATGAAGCAGCTACATTGCTTCTTGAAGTCCAATCATATTATTAAACACACATTCATCAGAAATTCTTGTTTCCCAATTCCATTGAAATCTTTAATTGCACAATTCACTTAACGCATCTCATCTATTAACATGCCACACGAGGCAATGAGAATAAAATAAGAGTCAAACGAACTCGAAACACATAACCAGATGCAAAATTAATGAAACAGTAAGCGGCACCAACTCTTCGAAATTAGTCAATGAATATCAACTAGACTATGATCAATGCAAGCTTTCCTTCCTCGTAGTCACCTTGCCCAGAATACCGAAACCGAATCAGAGAGCTGTACAACCACAATACTAATCATAGTCAATTCCATAGGATAAGCTTGACCAGGCCCCCTTTGGCCAAGCAACTAAACAACGACATGCCTCAATCACAATCCCTACACATTACATTACATTACCTCTCGCAAGCATCCTCGAGCGACGCAAACGCCCTCTTAAAATCCGGATGACAAACCCTCCAGGCATCCTGATACGCCATCTGCAGCTCCGCCTGATTCCCTCCCATCACCGCTCCCGCTGCCCCTCCCACCCTCCCCACCACCCTCTGCTGCTTCTGTTGCTGCTGAACCGCCGCACTCCCAATCACACTCGAATTAGGGTTAGGGTTAGGAGTGGGATTGGGGTTAGGGTTAGACGGGGTGGGGTTGGTGAAATTGAGGGGGCGGAGATGGGCGTCTATGTTGGAAGGGAAGCGGGAGATGGCGGCTTGTTGTTGCTGTTGTTTCTGGAGGTGGTGTTGTTGCTGGAGTTGTTGGAAGAGAAGCATTTGTTGCTGGTGTTGTTGCAGGTGTTGTTGTTGGAGTTGTTGTTGTTGTTGTTGTTGTTGTGGGAGGAGGGAGGATTGTGGTGGCTGTGGGTGGGTTAGGGTTTTGGTGTCCTCCATTGATGAGGAGATTGATTGGAATGGAGAGTCCTGGGACGGCGGGAGCGACAAGGAGAGAGAAGGGAGGGGAGGGCGAGGGTGAAGTGGTCATTTTGCTCGTCGGCTTAAAACCACGACACAGTATATCGTGTGTAGTTATAATCCCTGGGTCCTAAAATAAATTCATGGTTTTATTATTTTGGAATACATATAAAATTTGTAATAATTTTTATTTAACAAAATAGATGGAATAAAAT
>LIEC01006080.1:0-33868 GCA_001925005.1 Drosera capensis
CGCCGAGGACCCACCAATCGCCGCAATTCACTGAGAAGAAAGATCCTCAGCGACCCAAAGGAGAGGCCCATTAGTCCCAAAATCAATGACAGTTGAGATTTCTAATGATTTTGCTGTTTATGAATCGAATTTAGATAAGGGCAGTGAGGGTTTAGGGTTGGGCAAAAGGGTTTGTTGGAGAAGAGGGGAACGAGTTTTGTGGATAGATTAGAGAGTTGGGTGATTCAGTGTAAGGAAGATATCGAGCTTTGGGGAGCTGGGTCGGATCCGATTTTCGTGGTTTCTATGGATCGTGATGGGAATGTGGAGCGGGTTTGGGTCGATGAGGATGAGATTTTGAAGAGGAGTGATGTTGAGATTGAGTATTTCAAGGAGAAATGTGGAATCGGAGGAGTTCAAGGTGGTGAATTCGAGGATTGTTCGTGCTAGGAAATTGGCCAAGGAGATTGAACGTGGAAATCTTGTGATCCCGAGGAATAGTACGGTCGCTAAGTTCGTTGTTTTGGGGGAAGAATCGAGTTCTGTTGGTGGCTTTAGGAGTGTTGTTGGGGCTTGGCGTAATTCGCTTCCTAAGATTCCTGTTCCAAATGTATCTTTTAGGTCGCTTGGGGTCGCGATAGTTGGTGGATTTGTGATTCTTTTGCTATCAAGGATTGTTTTCATTAAGTTGAAAGGTTTTTGGAACGAAACGGAGAGGAACAGAATGGAGAAGGAGAAGGAGAAGAAGGGTGCTGTTGAAGTGGTGGAGGAGTTGGTTGATAGGCCTAAAGCGAATGGCGAAAGGCCTTGTCTTGATGAAGCTGAGTTGTGGAATAGCATTAGGAAAGCTAAAAGATTCTGTGCTGAGCCAGCCTTGCTAGATAACTGGTGTAATCAGGATAAGGATTCTCTCCACTTGGATCATAAGATTCAAGAGATCCGGAGAATGGCTAGGCATGCGTGGGAGGCTGAAAGAGAGCGGACAACAAGCAAATCGGTTAAGCAAACAGAGCCAGTTTCAAGAAAACCTTCAATCAGTGAGAAACTCGAGCAAAATGAAGAGAAAGACATTGATTTTCTGATGGATGAGGATCTGTCAGGAACACGCGATGGTGTTGAAACAGAGTTGTCAGGGAAGAGCGAAAGCAGTGATGTTAACTTGGATGAAGATTCGAGCAAACTGAGGAATGTTAATGGTGCTGTGGCAACTAGTCATGGAGAAGATTAATGGCAGTGTTGAAGCACAATTCTTGGAGAACAATGAAAAGAGTGATCCTAAACTGAGTGGTGGAGTGCATTCTGTGGCGAATGTTGAAGGCAAATTTTGCAGCTCTTCAAATGAGAAACTTGTTGGAGATGCAGTGGACAATTATCTGGATTCTGGAAGTACCCACGGAAAATTGAACTCATCTGGCATTGAATGCTGAGAAAGTGCATGCTGAAATGAAGCATCAAGCTTCTGAAGGTAAGGCTGTACCTTCTGTTTTAGTTGGCGTATCAGGAAGTACCTCTTCCACGATTACATCTGAAAGTTCTTGTAAAAAAGGAGAAGCATTTTTTCCAACTGGTATAGTTGGGCAACAAGAAATCCAAGTTACAACTCATGAGTCTGCTGAAGGTAGGGTTGTACCTTCTGGTTTTGGCGGCATGTTGGGTAGTACCTCGGGCACAAAAACAACAGCAACACCTCCGGCACAGGTGCTTCTGTCATGGATAGGATCTGGTACAATTGAGTCTGAAACTCCTTGTCGAAAAGAGAATGGATTTGTTTCATCAGATGTAGTCGGGCAACAAGAAATCCGAGTAACAAGTCTGCTTGAAGCATCTGCTGTGGGGCTCACAAGTACTGAGGCTCCAAGCAGTGATATGGAGCAAGGCATTCAGCTTGATGTGGAGGCAGTCAAGGTTTTGGATCCTATTAATTCTAGTGATGTTTCCGGAACTACCCAAGATGTTAGTGCTCTTGATCGTTCTGTACTTATCGAGAAAGAGCTGTCTTCTAAGTGAGAATAATGGCAATGAGAGTTCTGATGCAAAAGCTGAAGTAGACCAACTTCTAGCTAAAGATATCAACAAGGTCTCAAAAGATGATGCATGAAATGGAGAAAAGGTGCCATTTATTGATCAAGAGAGCTGGGTGCAGAAAAATTTCCATGAGTTCAAGCCTTGATAGAGAAGATTAGTGCTGGATTCAGGGATAGCTATGAGGTTGCAAGAGATAAAGTGATCCAAGAACCAAATGCCAGTGTAGACATGTCGGCCTTGTGATCTATTTTACAAGGTGATGAACTTGAGTGGATGAATGATGATGAACTTAGAAAAATAGTCTTCAAAGTCAGAGAGAATGAATTGTCTGGCCGAGACCCTTTTCACCTGATGGAACCAGAGGACAAAGCCACCTTCTTCAAAGGACTAGAAAAGAAAGTCGAAATAGAGACTCAGAAGATGGCAACTTTGTATCAATTTCTTCACACGAATAGCGCAAATCTCGACTATGGAGCAGGTGTTGGTGTTCATTGGTTTTGAGTTTCGAGTGCCATTACTTGTTTCTCCTTATACTTGCATAAAACCATTATCACCAGATTACTATCTGAAATTTTATTCTGGATTTGAAAGCCTGCATATCTATAGCACATACTGGCTCGTATTCTTACCCTCGTCTAAGCTAATGACTTTTCAATACGTGTGCAACTGAACTCATTCCTAGAGAAAATAACTCTTTATTTCTAGGCACCCCTAATATATGTATTTTTTTTTCTCAATTAGCAAGGACATATTGTGACTCAAATTTTTCCTTTCCCTGCAGAAGGCATTAGCGTGTATGATGCTCCGGAGAGGTCCCCCGATGGATGAAATTGTTGAGTTCCTCAATCACGAAAGCCCTCTGCCGCAAAAGCCAGCTTCCCTTCAAAAATCGAATGAAACCACGGAGCAGAAAAATGTTTCAACTTCCAACAAAGTCCCTAATGCCACCACAGAACCTGAGAAGAAGGCTACCAAGCGGTCGAAGACGAACATACAATCGAGTGATGGTTCTGTCCGGCCTGGTAAAAAACACGGGAAAGAGTATTGGGAGCATACTAAGAAATGGACTCGTGAGTTTCGGGATGCGTATAATGCGGAGCCAGATCCAGAAGCCAAAGCTGTCATGAGAGACATGGGGAAAGACTTGGACCTTTGGATGACTCAGAAAGAGATTAAGGCCACGGGTAAGCTGGTGGAGTTGCTGCGTGGGAAGTCATTGGAACTTTCAGAGAAGTCACTAGGAAAACTGAAGAAAGAAGTGAAGATTTTTGGACAAGCAGCTGTGATTAGCAAGTACCGCTAATATGGAGAAGAGAAAGAAGAAGATTATTTATGGTGGTTGGATCTTCCCTATGTGTTGGTAAGTTACTTTAACCGTGAATCTGCTTCTTGCACTCGACTCAGTTTTCGTGTCTCTGGGTTAGTCACCTGTTAGCAGCTTGCAACACATGGTTACTTGTAATACGACCTTTTTGATATCATGTGTCCAGAGATTTAACTGTGCTTATCCGAAGGGTAGTGAACTTTAGGTTCCCTAATGAATTTATTAATTATCGTTATGCATATTGAAGTTGGTTTTGTCTTGTTGAAATTGCCAGTGTATTGAATTATACACGCCAGCAGAAGAAGAGGATGACATGGACACGACCTTGAACTTGAGCCAAAGCCGAAGCATATGATTGCTTTTGTAAGAGCCTCTGCATTATCATACAGACATATGGAAATGCTTGGTGAAGGCAAAGCTTTTGTTGTTGCACAACCTCCCAAGGTACGAATTTCATCTCGGGCCGCTACTACCTGATTTCTTGTCTTTCAGTTAAGCATTATTGATACAACTGTTGCCTGACCTATAAAATTAGAATTTAAGTTCACTCACTCTCATTATTAATTAATTAAATTAATGTAGTAGTAGAACAAGGGTCGATTCAACAGATACGTTAGAATTGTGAAGTAAATTGTTTTTTTTTTTGGGTATCGATATAAAAAAGGTTAGTTTAAACAATAAGAACTAAGAAATCAATTAAATTACTAAGTTATGTATTTCTAGTGTGGATGTTAACTATTGGATTAAAGTGTAGAAAACTTCATAAATTCATCCTACCATAGGGGATTAATCATTGATAACAATTGATGTGATTAATAAGTTGATTTGTTCTATGATCGGTTTGATTATAAAATAAGGATCTCTCATATTACGTTATCTAATGTGTTGATTATCAAATGAGAATGTATAATCAACTTAACCAATTCAATTCAACATACCAAAAGAGAATGTATATGCCAAACTAAATAAGGTTTCATCAAATAATTGAACAAACCAAACATGAATCAATAGAAAAAAGATACTGATCAATTCATGACCAAAAAAGAATTTATCAATAACACAATTAACATTCTAACATAACCTAGGTGATCAATGATCAATCCAAGTTGTATTAGTTGTTAACTTAATAAAATTTAAACCTATTACAGCAATCATAGAATGAACAAATTTGATTTCAATCATGTTAATTTCATAATCTCATAATTCCTTCACTAGAACTTCATTATTAAGTTTCCTACCAACGATCTAGTCACTCATAATTGAATTAAACAACAAAAATGTGGTTGAAATAACAATGTACACATCATCAAAAAAGACATAAATATCTATACTTCATTATTAAGTCTCCTACCAAAGATCTACCCACTCATAATTGAATTAAACAACAATATGGTTGAAATAACAAGTAATAGACACATCATCAAGAGAGAGATATAAAGATCTATTCTTGATTGAAGAACAACAGGAAAAGTAGTCTTTAAATTTTCAATTGAATTACAACTCCAAAAATCCGTAAGCAAAGTAGAAAGTTTATAAGAAACCTTAGGTTTTTGAGACATAAGATCTATCAAAAAGATGAAAAAGTTATCTACGTATCGTGGATATAACGTTTCTATTTATAGGAAAACAAATAACATAAAGATATGTGGTGAAAAATCTAAATTTCGAATAAAATATACTCTCAGGATCTTCTCGTCATATCCGTAACAGGACCTGTCACTCCCGTGACGGTCGTGATCTGTTCAGCTTTCCTCCAGAGTATCTGTCACGCCCGTGACAAGCTTGTCACACCTGCACAGGACACCATCAAATCATCCCGTTTTGCTTCGAAATTCATTCAAACTTATTTTATTGTTTGTGATACATCTTCAAAACGTCTTTTAAGCTCAGAAAACAACAACAAATACATCATTTAGCCTTCATTTCTTCATAATTCGTCGAAACCCTTCATAAAGGGATCTAATCGCTCCTCATAACATGTGCAAAACGTCTTCTCTTGATCAAATCTGTGACAAAAATGAACGAACCACGGTACCAATGTTCTAAGAGTTAAACCAAACGCAATACACAAAATAACGACACAAAATGTACCTAAATAAAGCATTTAACCTAGAAAAATTTGAGTGTTTTCACACTCAGCAATCATGCTGATGCATTGAATTCCATTCTCTTATTCATGGAAATTTGTGTTTCTAGGATGTCTATCGCCTTGCCAAAGATAATGGTTTTGGTGTGTAAGGTCATCAGGAAAGGGCAGATCACGCTCAATGTCGACCAGCCGCTTGAAGAGGTAGATGCAATGATTACCGAGTTAGGTTGCAAGATGTATTATGACAAGATGACGCGAGAACGCTATGTTGATATGAAATCATTGATGCAAGGCATATTCAGTCAGGGACCTCAGGGCAAGTCGCAGAGGTAAACTCTTCTATTACCTTGCTAGTATTTGCAGTGAACTTCAACCATCAACCATCAGGCGCTTTTCTTGTTCACGTGTTTTTTTCCTGACCTTCGGGATTTAGGCTGAAGCGGCCAGCGAATCGAAAAGCCAAGAGTTGACTCCATGCCTCGGATCTCTCCTCTGATCACAAGAGATGGACAATGCTGAGTTTGACTGTCGATGTTAGGATGATCTTGGAGACTCAGACTAGCGCTGGAATCGCCTGCCTTTTTCTGGGCATGATGTCGGCCTCGCTCTCTATGGAGCTTGAGATGTTCGGCAGGCGATGCTTGTTATGCCAATTTTGTAGATAGACTTAAGCTGTTGCTTATGTTTAGTAGTTTAGCTTGCCCTTTTCAGCCCGGCAAGAAAAAGTAATGATCATTATGTATCATATATAATATATAATGTGTAATACGTTTTATAATATAAACAATGATTTGATTTGTCATGAAGACTTATGTATATTGAATTTGTGTTGAATTTATGAAGAAAAAAAAAACTAACAGATAAGAAACTTACTAAACATCGGAAGCACATCGTACAAACGGCGTTCATGAGGAAGAAATCGTGGATATCAGTGATCCAAACAGTCACAGCACGCTTGGAACGTAAGTGATACCATGATTTTTACAGGAAATACAACATGATTTTTACAGCAAATATCAGGATGGAACTTATTGTAACATACAAAAAAGTTCAAGCATGTGCTAAAAAGATTTCCAGGAGTAAACTACACATCTACACTGGAAAAACAAACAACGATTTTGTTCAACTACTCAAACCGAAAAAGAAAGAATGCAACAGATCCAACTATCTACAGCTAACGTTGATATCTACGACTGCACCTGTGTCACGGAACCTACTTAAGCAATCTCGTCTAGCCGAGTGTCCATGATTTGTGACACCGTCACGAGAAATGTGGACTCACTGGTTCCGGGAAGCAGTGAGTCCAACGCTTCCCTAACTATCTCCTCTATCACGGATTCCTTCTTCAAGGTCTCCCGGCACATGACGTTTCCAATAGCAAACGGGGTCATCCCCCTCGCAACTCCTTTCTTCAAGAGCATGGTGGATAAGCGGAGTATGTGAGCACATTCCAAAGGCAGGTCCCAACCGTAGAACTTGAGCAGAGCGATGTCTTCTTCTGCGTCCAGTGAGTTTATGTAGTCTATGGTGTCCGCAGAGTATGGCTGGCAAGCTTGTGGCCAGTAAAGCCAATCAAAGGTACAATCCTCGAACTGCAGTCACGTGAGAGATCAGCAGGTTAGATCATTTGATTCCCAACACAGCATATATAGATATCCATAGCATATCAATCATCAGAACAAGATGAAAGAAAAGGAGCAGAACTTACGCTCTCGGGCAAGCAATAACCATGATCAATTGGGATCAACTCAGTTCTCCCAGATTCCGGATCTTTGCTCCATAAAATATTTCCAGCATGTCGGTCTGTATTCGCCAGCCTGATATCGATAACAGAAATTTTATGCACTTCCTCCACTGGAAAAGCATTTGGGCCACTATCCTCGCAGCTGCCGTCATTCTTCACAAACTTCTGCAATGAGCCAATCTTGACAGTTATATCAGATGGATGGTTGAATGCTTCATGAAGACACTTCACCAAAGCAGTAGGAGGCACACCAGAAAACCCTATCTCCTCGCCAGAGACTCGACGACGTCCACTCCTTGGATGGTCAAGAACATAAGCTGCTGCTTCCCTAATTGCTCCTTCTCCGACTCTCGTGCCCTTCTTCAGTCCCTCGCCATCTGTTGATAATGGCAGTCCCAAAGGATTGTTCACAGCTTTCGGTTCCTCGTCCATGGGCTTGAACACAGAAACATGCTCCTCTCCGGTTGAATCTAGCATAAGATAAGCCCCCCCAGAACCCTCTTTCGATCTCATCGGATAGTTCCCATTTTCCAGGCCATCAAAGGTCATCTTGATCAGATCCCATATTGCAGAAGGTATGTCCGCCTTAGGATTGACAATAATGGGTTCCAACACGATATCTTGAGCGGAGAGGCTCCCAGGAACAGGATGATCAATCGCCTCAGATTCATCATAACTCAAAGCACCATCTCTGCTAATATTTAACCCAGAAGCATCGATCGACAGCTCAAAGTTCTTCTCTACAGGTGCAGCCCTAACTTTGACAGATTTCTGGATCAGCAAATGGATCACAGCATCATTCTGCTTGGAGATATCTTCGATCAACCTCTGATCCTCAAGCGGCTCACCATCGAAAATGAGCTCCTCATCCTCGCCTTCCACCAAACCGTTTCTCGCAATCTTCTTCTTCACATACCCCACATTCCTACACCGTTCTACATGGAAAGTGAACTCTTTACCACCAACCGTCCTAACGGTAATAACCAGAAGATCCGATAGCCGAATAACTAAATGCAAAACCTTCCCATCCGACACCCCGTAATCCTTCACCAACGAATTGTTCCGCGAGAGCACCCGACCTCCACAAACCAGCTTCTGATTCTTCACCACAAACCCATTACAACTCTGTATCCTAAGCTTCACAGATTCAACCGAATCAGACTCCGAAACACGCATTGGAATTGTACGACCCGAAACACTCAAAAATATCTGTATCGCCTCGTCCGAATTCAAATCCAGTGCGTTGTTTACGTAGTGAGGCGAGAGCATCAGCTCGTCGCCTCGAACACGAGTAACTGCAAGACCAGCAGACGACATCTTCACTACCCAAATGAAACCAAAGCACCAACCTTCTCAACTATATACAAACCACCCAAGAAAACCCTAAAACCCCAAACTATCAAAGGGCTCCCATCATCACCTCCAAATCACACCTCGCCTCAATCCAAGACCCACAAATCAATAATCAACAACCCCAAATTACAAACCCTAGAGATCCCCAATCGAATCTCTAGGAATCAAATTCCACAAATTGGTACTACAAAAACATCATCAAGAACGAAATTTAAACAAAGCCCAGTTCAATTCCAAACAAACTGAAACTAGGGTTTTCGATTTCAATCCAAATTACAACCAAATATGATCGAATTCGAACATGGGTTTCTCAGTTTCTAACCAAGAACACCAATTGATGAGCTCAATTGAAAACCCCAAGATTGAATTGGGGATTTTTGTTGATTTTGGGAGTCAATTTGATGAGAGATGAGATGTTTATGGTGATGAGAGAGAGAGAGAGATTTGAAGAGGATGAGTAGAGTGATGAGGAAGTTTGGCAATGATTGTGATTTGCTTAACACGTCAGATGAGAGGACCTGATTGGTTGATTGATATGATACACTTCAATTAATTTTTATGATTTTTTTTTGATAAAATTATTTTTTAAAAAAATAATAATAATTGAGTTTGAGTTATCAAAATGGACTTTTTCTTGGTCCCTAAGCTGGTCCTTAATTATTTATATTGGTCTAGATTGGAATGGAAGCTTACTTAACTTTCAGACTAGTTTCAGTTTACGACGTGGTGATTTGAGGAAAAGAAAAAACCTTGCATGAGTGAAAATATTTTTTGTGTGAAAATTATCAATAAGTCATCGTTTTGAAATTTATTTATTAAAAAATTATTCATAAATTTTTAATTATCATTTGATGTTTTTAAAAAATAAAACAATCTTCAAATCATTTGATTTGATTTGATGACCGATTAATAAAAAATTTAATTTATTGATATATAAATGTAAGTTTTTTTTTCTCAACAACAAAATCATACGATATTTATTAAATTTTTCTCGGTATCATGAGTTATCATAAATTCTCAGAAATTTTAAAAGTTAAGACATATTAAACATTGTTTTCACGTTGTTTAGACACTGAAATATTTATACTCTCATATTTGTGTCACATGTGAGTTTCAATTCATAATATAATTCTTTTTTCGACTAAAAATCATGAAAAATAAAATCTTAAGTAACTTAGGCAATGATCATGCAAGTTTTCCTAGACACCTATTCTCTAGCAAATTTGAGTTTCTGCTGAAAATTTGGACTCTTAATCATGATTATAGAAGGATTAATATTGAAGTGGTCAATTGACTCAATTACACTCTCTTTTTTTCTTTTTCTTTTTTCTGTTTTTCCTGTCTCGGGCATCGTCTGCGGCTGCAAAATGCAAACACAAAAAGTTCCGTGTAGTTATTGGTGAGGCCTCCAGGAAAATACTCGTCAGCTATGACGATGCAGATAAGTGATCTTTCATCCTACTTAAAAAATTGTATTATTTGTTCTTATGTAAAAAGTGAGAATAATCTTAAACTAATGTAAGTATTTTCTCGACAACATGCATGATCACGCCATATGTACCCGATGATCATAAAGATAATGATCACATTTATCTTTTAATTACTATTACAAAGATAATAAACAAATAAAGGGATTTAAAGGATAAATATGGAGATGGAAATCTTTTGCACAAGATATCTCATGTAAGATATTCTTTTAATTATCTTTCTAGATAAAATCCTAAAGATTATCATGATATCAAGTAAAAATTATAAATAGAGGGGATTAAAGCATAGATCATCAATTTCACAGTCACATATCCATATACAATATTATTATTGTTCTTTTTTTTGTCTTAGTCATTATCAAACGATTCCATCGTATCTTCTGTATATGATTGCACCATATTGTTTTTGAAGCAAATAGTACTAAATTAATATATATATATATTGAGTTATCTTATGTTCTCTCGAATCTTAATATTTGAGATATGCTGATAAGGTTTATTTTCACACAATTTATAGTTTAGAAACTCAAATATTTATTATTATCATTGCTCATTACATATTTGGCATTTTACTCATACATATATTTTCTCTTTTCGATGGAAATTGAAAAATAAAATTTTATGAGAGTAAGGCTATTATTAAGTAGGTTGTATCACTAATGATTCCACGGGACTTCACACACATCTATATTCCATAGTTATCATATCTGGATCGTTGTCGATCCGACAAGACCTTTGTGTCACCGGATCACTCATTCGATGAGTTAAACTAATGGTTGAAAAGATTTATAATATTTTTACTATTTTGAAAATATATACATTTTATTTGATTTGCTTTTAATAAATATATATATTTACATATCTTATATATATGTGTTTTTTTAAATAACCTAGTATATGTGTTAGCTATTAAAAGAAAAATATGTATTTTTTGTAATTTTTAAACTTTTTTTATCTTGTTTGACCGGCCGAGTCGATCCCGATTTTTTATCGGGTTTGATCGATTCAATCCGGTTTTAATTGGGCCGATTGTTTGTCCAGTTTTTAAATTGAATAGATCTAATCAGATAATCGGATCGGGGTTCAATCGGTTTAATCGGTCCGATTCTGATAACTATGTTATATTCTAACAAATTTCACCATTTGCTGAAAATTAGATTATTAATCATAACGGTAAAATACAATCTGATGCAGTTGTAACAGTGTTTTTACACACAAATTCAAAAAATAAAATAAAAAATGAGAAGTTGAAAAATTAGGAAAAATCTTATAAATTGTAGTTGCTTGTTGACAACTTCTCCATCAACCTCCTTTTTCCGTAATCATAATTGTGGAACGATTAATGGAGGTGGCCAATTGACTCTAGGATTTAATGTAGCCATTGGTGATGCCTCGAGGAAAATACTCGTCAGCTGTGACGATGCAGATAAATGATCTAACACCATGAGGGGTATATAGTAGGGTACAGGTTGATAAAGACATTGGTAATGCCTGACTTGGGACTCCTTTCATTTCAATTTTGTTTAAAAATTACATTGAATAAATCAAAAAATAAAAAGTATTAAATATATGGACAAAATTGATAAATTTTTTAATTTTTATCTAGATTATCTCAAACGACGGATATTTTGATACTTCATTTAACTTGAAACAGAGAAAACACGTGAGATTGAGATAGGATATGATTATTAATATCCCTAATTCTATATTTGGTACACAAATTAACTCTTGGATAATTAATACCTCCAACATGGATAACTTCCTTTATCCTTTTATGCCATGTTTGATATCTAGGGTAAGGGTGACTGCATAAGTAATACATGTTAATCATATGTTTGATAACAAAATAAACATCTGAATTACTAATCCCATTTAAGGGATAACATCTCTAATCCCCTCATTACTAATCACATCTTCCCCATGATATTATTAATCCCCCAAAATAATATTATTAATAATCCACTTGTTGCCCGTTAATCACAACCCGAATGTTGCCCAATCGATCGTCGCTCGACCGTCCGTCCGACCGCCTATTGTAACTCGACCGTCGATCGTAGATCATCACCCGTCCATCACCCAATCGCCAACCGCCACCCGATCGACAGCCGCCCGTCAGACTAATATTGTCCAATTGTTGACTGTTGCCTGACCGTCGACGCGGTCGTCGATCGACAGCCGCCCGCCCGACTAGTATTGTCCAATTGTTGACTGTTGTCTGACCGTCATCTGTTGATCGTTGTCTAACCATCGCCTGATCGATCGTCGCCCGACCGACTATTGACCATCGGCCAACTGCTACCCATAATCATACCGCCAATCGTCAATCAACCACCACCCGACCGTCTGACCGTCGACCGCTGTCCGATCACCCTCGACCATCAACCGTCGATAGTTATCCGACCACCAACTGACTATCTTCCATCGACTGTTTATTAATCACTTTTGTATCAAACATGATTTATAACAAAATAAAATATGATAACTAATTTCAACATTAATAATAAAGAGATTAATAATCCCTTGATTAGTTCTTTTTGACTTATCTCATCTCCCTACAAACAAACCCTTATTATTAATCCCACCCCACTAAGCCTCACTAATTATCCTCTCATTAAAAAACAAGAGGATAACAATTACTTGACAATTATAACCCTTAGTTTATACAGAAGCACAAAGCCCTACTCACGAAAATTAAACCCACTTCCTCTTCTAGGCATATTCATCGTTCTGTTACTCTTAAAAAATGGCCAAATTCATCACACCTATTCCTCATTACTCAAAATTAATCTGAGAAATTTGTACTTATCTCAATACCTTGGCTTTTTAATGATGTTTTTATTTTCAATGATGTTTTTATTTTCTTCATTTTTGTTAGAATATATTAGTTATACATTAGTAATATGATCATTGGAATATGACCGTTGTAAAGGCATATTCCGTAGCATATTCTCGATCATAACTCCTATAAATATAGGACTCTTGTAATCAATTATATATACAACATTATAACAATGTGGTCATTTTAACATGGTATCAGAGCCGAGATCCCTCACGGACTACCGGCATCGCTTCCGCTTATAGTCTAACCTCGTCGGAATAATCCGGCCATCCACAGCCACTATTCAGCCAAAACAAGCTGGGCAGCCAGTGCCGTGCTCCATCATCTTCACACAATCTCATCAGGCTTCGAAATGGTGAAAAAGAGATCAGCGCAGTGATTCCGGAGATATCATTGACGCTGGACCTCCGCCGCCGGACTCCGGTCACCCAGCCAATGACGAGCCCGCGATACTCGACCATCCTCACGAGCCTCCGGTTGGATTCCCTACCACCATCTCATCCGCATTGGCCATCGAGCTCCGCTTCGATGCCAACGAGATCCACAGCTCCGACCATCCTCAGGGTTGTCCGTCAGATTCCGACGAATTCGTCCTCCGACAACGCCAACTTCGTCGTCCTCCGACAAAGCCAAAACGAGCTGGGCAGCCCGTCCTCCGACCCGATCCCGACGAACCCATCCTCTGACAACGCCAATCCTATCGTCCTCATCCTCCGATCAGAGCTCGACGAACCCATCCTCCGCAACCGTGCACCACCACGATCTCACCATACGTCGTGCACTAGAACCCACAACGACGAGAGCAGCCGCCAGATCTGCTAGATCTAACCATGGGTTAAACAGGCCGATCAATCGATCAACCGCACTACCTAATGGTCAAACAGGCCACCAAACGGTCAAACAACCACCAAACGGTCAAACGATCAAACAACCACCAAATAGTCAATGGTCAAACGGTCAAAGGGTCAAACTGTCAAAGGATCAAACAATCACCTCCGAGGTCAATTCTCAATTCGACCGTTTTTTCTTGGGTCCTGAAGGGTTCATCTGAGGAGATCAACATAGATGGATCGGAGTTTTCTGATCTGCTCAAGGCGGTGTCGTCCCCATTTCTATAATGGTGTCATCAGCCATCATTTTTATAGTGGTGCGATAAGCCGCCATTCCAATAGTGGTGCAATCAGCCGTCATTCCAATAGTGATGCCATAAGCTGCTACTCATCGGGTACGCCATCATCTCCAGATCATGCCACCTTAGCCAACATCAGTGAAGACCCAATAGCTCCCATCGATTGTCCCACTTCAAATCACTGTCTCCACTGTCTGACCTCGCCCCCGATGCAGGACTCGGCTGCTCCAAACGTCGAGCATCGATATCCTCCAAACCACCACCAGCTAGCTGTCTCGCTGGAGCAGCAACCAGCAAAGCTCCAATGCCCCGACGTGAAGAAACCACCAAACGGATCTCTACACAACCGCGTGGGTTTAAACCACCACAGATCCACCACGACGGCGGTTTCCATTCGACTTCGGCTGGCTGGTGATGACGGAAACTCGATCTCGTACGGAAATGGACTCCAACTCATGAAGACGAACGAGGTCAAACAATCAGTTCGAATGGGTCAAGTTCAAATCCAGATCCATCCTTCATACAAACTCAATTTGGTTTTTTCAGAACCATCTTGAGTTTGAGGGGATGTTAGAATATATTAGTTATATATTATTAATATGGTTGTTGGAATATGACTATTGTAAAAGAATATTCCGTAACATATTCTCTATCATAAGTCCTACAAATATAGGACTTTTGTAATTAATTCTATATACAACATTATAACAATGTAGTCATTTTAACAATTTTTTTGTTTGTTCTCGCTTTATCATCTTTCTTTTGTGAATATTCTTTCCCTTTTTTAATTTGTGTTTTCCATCATGCTTGTTTCAAAATATGTTCTTTGTTTTATTCTTTTTACATTATGAACATAGGTTTCTCTATCCTTTGATCTAGTCATTCTATTCATTTCTTCTTATTAATTTTTCATACGGATAATTTTGAGCTTATTTCATAGGTGTGCTGTAATTTTCAGTTGATAATGATGTTGTAACAACAGTTATGTATTTATATGGTTTATGTTTCTTGTAAAAGGTTATGTGTAGAGGTGGAATTTATATATTTCCTTTAATTTTTTTTGTGAGTTTGGTAAATCAGAGGTAAACCTAAAAAATACTGAATTAATACCGACAAGAATGAATAATACCAATCAACTCACCGAATTATTGAAGGGATAATGTGTCACCCTCCTCCAAACAACATATCTTAATGCATGAACGGGATGAATAATACCATGGATTACTAATAAGGGGATTGTTAATTTCTATATTATTGAATCCCACCTAATCCTATCCGTCTACCAAACGAGACCTGGTTCTATAGGGGTGAGAATTCGATTAATAACCAAAATGTTTTTGGTTTTGGCTAACCGAAAAATCCTAGGTTTCTCAAGAAACCAAAACTCAAACCCAAACCGTATGAAATTCAGCTTGGTTTTTCGATTTCGATTAATTGAAATAAAATTCGGTTTTTGTTATTTACTGAATTCATATATAAATTGAAATAGATGCAAATTTTTTTGGAAATAAAAAACAAAAAAACTTTACTAAAAATAAAAAATAAAATTATAAATGCATATTATTATTGGGTCTACAAAATTTTTTAAATATACTTCAAGCAATTTCGTTTTCAAAAAATAATGATTGAGTAAGTAATAACTATAGATTACAATAAAAAGAAAAAGAATAATATTAAAATCGATTATTTCGATTAACCGAATAACCAAATTTTTTTTAAAAGTGAAACCGAAACCAAAACTCAACTTCTCATATATAACAAGAATCGTATTATCGAAAATCGAACTGAAACCGAAAGAAAAAAAAAATACACTTTATCCTTATACTTTTGACTAGTGGCGTTTAAATTTCGAACTCTTAAAATATATAAATATTTCTTGCCATCAAATAAACTACAACAATGTCAACAAAAATAAAAATATTCAAATTTAATCATTAAAATAAAATGAAGGGAAAGAAAACTTCTTGCTCACGGACCTAAAATTAAACTCAAGTTCACCTTACTCAAGCCAAGCTTTTTTGGAGCCGAATCAAACAGCTTCCCAAAACGGTTTGGCTCCCTTATAAGCCCAAAGCGTATCAGTGGAATCAGTAATCAGTTTCAAAACTAAATGTCATGCAAAGAAGCCAGTTTCAACATAGAATCTGTTATATATATAAACCATTTATGAAAATATTCCCATAGCATACAACACGGGAAAAAAATCCCAAACATATCCAATTTCAAAAATTCCCAAAAACATGGGCACGTTGTTTGGTAGCTTCCCCTTCTTTTCATCGTCGATCAAAAAAGAAGATTAATCAATATTTTCTCATTCGAGATCGATGATAATCATCGTGGTCAACAACAAATTTTGTTCATGATCATCATCGTCATGATCGTTGATGCTATTTGCAATGGATAACAAGATAATTTTTGTTTATAGATCTGGTGAGATATCTCGATCATTTCTATGTCATTTCGATTTCGATTTTGATCAAATTATTGACAAGGTACAAGATCATTTGAAAATCTCCTCATGGAATGAATTGAGTTTGTATTATTCGATCGCGGTCATGATCGATGTTTATTGAATGATCAAGAGGATTTGATGATATTATTTGAGCGGTCAAAATACCTTTGTTTATCCTCAATTAATGTGAATATTGAGTGTAGTGGCATGGTGCTGGATGTTGGTGCTTCGATTCTATTTTCATATAGTCAAAATGGAACAGGGTGCCAGTTCATTGAAACAAGGCGCAAGAATACTGTCAGTGGTTCATAAATTGAAATAGTGCGTGTGTCAACAATACATGGCGCCTAAGTAGTCCTGTATCTATTAAAGCTTTATTAAATTGGTACCATCCTTATGGGTTGATGGCAATTAATGCTCAATACTTTATACGATGCTTTAGTACATAATGTCATATTCGAGGTGTCGAATACGATAGCTTGACCTTTGCCGTTCACTTAGGTTTTAAGAGTGAGGGCAATGGACACTAAAATTCGCTTGGATCAATACTTATCCATCTGGCTATCCCATTTCCTTGGTAATGTCAGTTCTAACAATAACTATTGCATCAATAGGGAGAGAATATCCCTATAATGAGAACCTTGAGTAGCTATATGAAGGAAGAAGATATTAAGCAACGACAACAGCAAAACCGCATTGTGCCCATATGTCCCTGTCATACAAAATCCTGTTAGCTATTCTAAAAGATACTGTTTGATTCTTATGGGACACTAATTGTCAATCATGTAAAACATTCTATATTAAATGATGATTTTGGGGATGATGTTATGCGTGAGTTGTTGCTTCAGTTGGTAGTTGGGTCGTCGACAACTTCGTAACATCCTTTCCGTTCTTTGCATCGGTCTAATTTGATTCAAATGTTGGCCAAGCTCTTCCTGACGGTGTTAAATAGTCCAGGAAGTCTTTTACACTTTATGCAACCGAAGTTGGATTTAGATACACTTTAAAGAGAAATCAAGAGATGGTTGTCAATTGTTTGTTAAGACTTCGTTGTGTTCATACAATAATTTTTTTTATAAAGAAGTTAAACAATGTTCATACGTGTAGACAATTGTACTTTTCAAAGCATTCTATGAAATCCATTAAGTCGGAATGGCTGGAACAAACTAGGTAAGCAATTTTTTTCAATCCAACTATGGTTCGGATCTATCATATAAGAAGTCATGGAATATTCTTCGAAAGACGAAGATGATGCTTGGTGGAGATTCTTTCGAGTTGTTTTACGAGTAGATGCAATGCATTCAGGCACTTTTGGACACTAATCCTGCAATTCGTATTACTCTGACCAAGGATAAGGGATCAAATCGTTTTTTTAGGCTTTTTATTTCGATTGTCAGTGTTAATCATTACAGACCGTTGTTTTTACTTGATGGCATACTCTTGAAGGGTGATTTCAATGGTGTGATATTAAGAGCTATTGAAAAGGATGTAAATAGGGGTATGTATTTTTTTAAATTTAATTCGTTATTATTTACTTTTTTTCAGGCCCATTGCTTCTTTTAAACAAACGAACTGTTTCTTTTATACAGAGCGTCTTTATAAATGAAACAGTGTGTCTGTTTGTACCTCATCCCAGTTACATTATTTACATGAATATGATTTTTATAAATTGTTTTGAAGGATTTTTTTTCTTTGGGATTTGTTGTGGTTAAGAAGACGTATTCCACTTGGCATTGGTTTCTATCAATGCTTCGTTAAGTTATTCCTGTTGAGTAAAGGATCAATTTTGTCTTAAATCGCAATCAAGGTCTTTTGCAAGGTTTTTCTGAAGTATCTCTCGATCATTCACTTTTCTTTTATCTTTGACACCTCATGGATAATTTGAAAGTAAGATTCAGAGGTGCTAATATCCCGCCGTTATACAAACAGCATATCATCGACATTTTCGAGAGTTGCGCTTATGCTCCAATGTCACTCAATTTTATGAGAAGTTGAAAGAATTTCAGAGGAAATGAGGTGATCTACCTACTGATTTTATTGTTTCTTTTATGCCTTATGAGAGATAGTCAATCAGTTTTGTCATTGGTTGTCGTTAGAGAAGATAACGAGCAATGTTGTGAAGTCGTTTAATGCTTGGCTTTTGGACGTGAGGGAGCTTTCTATCACTTAGATGGTGAATCGGATTCGTGCCAAGTTAATGTAATGGTTCATCAAGGGTCAGAGAGATGCTGAAGAATGAAATGGGGATTTATGTCCTAGAATGTTAGACACTTTCAATGATTTATTCAAGAAATCACGCGTTTTTATGGTGAAGAGATCTTCAGAGCTGATTTTCAAGGTAATGTCATATCTGATAGCCTCAATAAATGTTAGAAAGTGAAGTTGCACGTGTTGTATATGACAGACAAACGACTTTTCAGGTTTACATGCGGTGTATGTGATAATGAAATTTTCCTTGCCTGTGAGCAGTATAATTGATCAATATTTCTCTCTTGAAAGTTATAGGAAGAGTTATGAGATTGTCATATATCCTGTCCCTTCATTAATTATCGACCAATCCTATCATCAATCGATGTGGAAGTGGCTCCACCTTAGTCGAGCACACTTCCTGTTCGACCCAAAAAGAGACGTATTCCGTCGAGTGGTGAAAAGTTCAAGGGTATGAGGAGTACAAGGTGCAAAAAGTCATCACAACTGACAAACTTACCGAGAGCCCATTCAATGAATTTCCGATGTATGCTTAGTTCTTATATTTTTATTTAATTTTTATGTAGGATCTATGTAATCTTTTTTGTAATTCTATTGATATCATATTATAACTTTGTGTTTACGTATTCATAATCATGTGATTTAAAACAAAAAGGAAAAACAATTGACGCTCTATTTGAGTATACCTGATACCCTGTTTGAATGAAATAATACGTCTGTATATAAACAATGTGCCTGAATACTGTGATCACATTAACATAACAAAGCCTATTGTTTTTAGTTTATCAATGAATTTTGCACTTCTATTGATTTAATATGAATTTTTTTTATTCATATAATGATGAAATTTCTTTACCCCAAAAAAAAAAAAAAAAGAAGAAGACAAAAACAGACGCTCTGTTTGAATATGTCTGACACCCTGCTTGAATTAAACAATGCACCTAAACAAATTAAACAGTGCGTCTGAATATATACACTAATGATATAAACATAACAAAACATGATTTAAGAAAGAGAAAAATACATTTATTGTAATGTCCCGACTTTTCACGTTAGATGACACTTAGGCGTTATGCTGTCACAAACCTAATCCGTGACAAGGCGAAATAACCCTAACGGGTTTAAAGATACAAAAATCAAGGAACTATAAAAACATCAAATACATTAAATAATTTACACGTTCGAATATCTGTTTTAAGTTACAAACTCGATCTCAAATGAAGTACGGGCTAACATCTCATTAAACAAAACTAGTGTTTGATTTGATACAATATCCGTGAGCATAAGTGGAGTTCTAAATGAATACAGCTCACTCTGGGACCCTCTAGGCGCAGCTGGAGGTATGCCTACAAATGAAAACACATAACTTGTTAGCAAAGAAAACTCAGTAACCTAAAGTATATGAGTTTCATTTACGGGAGGCTTCCGCTAACGGGTATGACGACCACCGAAAGTCCCTAAAACATTTTGTTACATATATACATATATATATATAAGCGTCATATAAAATAAGATCATTGTATATATATTTATACGTCTTCATATCTCTTTTATGTGTCTTTTCTTTACCTTCATTTAACGATTTATGACTCAAATTGATATGAATGACTCAGACTTAAATGAAAGGATGTCATTCGTCGTCCAGGAAAGTCTATTTAAACACATATTCGTTTCCTTTAGACTTAATGTGGCTCGCGATATCATCATTGAGAAAGGCCTCCCTATAGAGAGTTATCTGTGGTACCTCTCACAAACGACCTTGTGATCACTGTCGCTGCATTAATGCGAAGGGGGCGGGACACTATCCCCTCCCTAGGTAGTTCCCAACTTGTCCGTCGTGATTACCAATGAGAAAAGATTGTACAAGACTGAATACAAACGCTCCGACTAACGCATATAGAATCCTCTTCTACCTCATCGTGTAAGAACTCCATCTTCACATCCATTTGCTCAAGTTCAAGCTTGAAGTTAGTAACCAAAGGTAGAAGAACTCGAATAGAAGTATTTCTGACTATAGGAGAAAAAATTTCAGTATAGTCAATACCTTCCCTTTGAGCGAAACCCTTAGCCACCAATCTGGCCTTAAATCTCACATTGTCATCATCGTCTATTTCTTTCTTTATGAACACCCATTTGCACCTTACGGTGCGATTTCCCTTCGGCAAGTGAACTAGAGTACAAGTGTTGTTCTTGTGGAGAGACTCTAGTTTCTCTTCTATAGCTACAGTTTGCTGGGCATATTCCGAACTAGCGACGACCTTCCTGAATTACAAAGGGTCATTCTCAACTGTCTCGCTAACAATGTATGCATATGCCATTAAATCTGAATAGCCTTATCAAACTGGGGTCTGATCTTTCATCGTTCCCTGTCATGGCTAAGTTGGTACTGTTGTAAAATGGGTTCCACCTGGATTGGATCTGATACTAGTGGTTCTACTCCTGGATCTTCTGCTTGCTGAACTGCCTGTCAAAACATCGGTGGGGATGTTGGGATTTGGGGAGTCCACATCCGGATGCTCTCGATTGCTAGTGTCTGCTCTACCTGTTGCTGAGTACTCCCCTATTGCTCAGCTTTCTTGGCTAACATTGACTCCTCATCAAAGATGGCATCTCTACTAATGATGATCCCAGGTGATGATGGATCAGTAGAATACAATCTGTACCCCTTCACATCTGGCTGGTATTAAAAAAAAAAATGGCCTTCTTGACCTTGTGTTGCAACTTCCCTTGGCTAACATGATAATATAGAGGACAACCGAAAACACGAAGGTTGGAGTAATCAGCGGGCTTACCAGACCAAGCCTCATAAGGTGTCTTCATGGATAACGCTGAGGAATGTGACCCGTTTACCACACTATCCTATTGTCATTTCCAAACCTCTTGATCTGCCTGTCGGTTTGCGTCTCAATCAACTTCAATCATTCCTTGAAGGTCTCAAATACTTTCGATTTATCTTTCAAGAAATATATCCATACATAACGAGAATAACCATTGATAAAGGTTAAAAAATATCTTTTTCCTCCCACTAAAGCATGCGGAGATGGCCTCCACAAATCTGAGTGAATATAGTCGAGTGTCTTTTTCGTTCTGTACACCGCACCACCAAACGACACTCTCTTTTACTTGGGGAGGATATAGTCCTCGTAGAACTCGAGCTTCTGCCTCTTCAAACCTCCAAGCAAACCAGCCGAACTCAGAATAGCCATCCCCTTATTGGTCAAAAGCCCAAGCCACATATGCCACAACTTTATTTCTGAACTGCTCTCACTGTCGCTGACTTTCAATGAGCTTGCAACAGCTATAACTCTATTTTGAGTAGACCCGATCAAGTAGTAGAAATCAGCACGAAGTCGAGCCTTCATCACCACCATGTTCTTCTCTTTGGCTTCCATGTCCCCGTCTTGAGAGTGATACGAACATCCTTCTCAATCAAGGGAACCTAAAGAGATAAGGTTTCTCCTGAATGTTGAAACACAATGAACATTTTTCAATGTTCGTACAACACCGTCCTATATCCGTATACGAACCTCTCCAACATCGAAGATCTTAAAGCAGCATCATTGCCCATAAGAACTTGCCCACCCTTGGACTTAGCAAATGTGGTAAACCACTCCCTACGCGGATATATATGGAAAGTACAACCAGAGTCCATAACCCACTCTGAAGTGGATACAACCAAAGACTTCACGGCAGATGTAAGAACGATCGAGATAGACTATGTCTCGACAATGCCAGCAACTGGAGATTCCTCCTTATTCTACTTATTCTTCTGCTTAGGACATTCATTTCGCCAATGTCCCTTCTAAAGGCAATAGTGACAAGAGTCTGACTTCATCAATCTACTCTTAGAGCAGCCTCTAAATTTGTCCTGCTGTATTCGATCTGGTCTCCCCTGAACAAATAGCCCATCATTGGAACTTGAAGGCTTAGACAACTCAAAATGCTGATGTCTTAGCTGACTACTAATCAAGGCTGTCTTAACATCTTCTAATGTTAAAGAGTCTCGACTATGGATCATAGTCGTCACAAAAGCCTCATAGCTACTTGGGAGATAGCACAATATAATCACTGCCGCTTCTTCGTAGTCAATGGTAACTCCAACATTTTTCAAACCAACAAGAATAGTCTGAAACTCTGTCAAGTGTTTTTTCAATGAAGTAGTTGACTCCTTCATTTTGAAGGAATGTAGACACTGACTCATATACAAACAAGAAGCAACAGATTTGCTCATCTATAAACTGGACAGCTTATCCCAAAATGCCTTGGCAGTCTTCTCCTCTAAAATGTTCTGAAAAACATCATCTGAAAGACATAGGTGCAAAGTCGTACATGCCTTCTTATCCATCTTCGTCTTATCTTCTATCTTCATTTTCGTCGGTAACTTATCAACCCTTTCAGAACCTCTTCATTTCCTTCTTGAGTTAATAACGCAACGATTTTTACTCTCCAAAGTCCAAAATTGTCTGTGCCATCGAATTTTTCCACATCAAATTTCATAGGGGTCATCACACTGAAAATTTTCCCCGAAAACACTGTTCATCAATGTGTTTCTTTTCATACACTATTCACAATGTTGTTCATCCGAGAAAAAAAATTGTTTTTGTGGAAAAACGCAAAAACAGACACGTAAAAAAATATAACTTAAATCTCAATCTTAACAATGTTCGTTTCTAAGCCTAAATGTGCGGAAGCCGGTGTAGGAAAAAAGGATTGAAACGTTCTCAAACTCTGATACCAATTTGTTAAGATCAGAACCGTTAATTACAACACAAACAATAACAACTGTGTAAAATAAATGAGACTCAGATTAACCACGGACGGTCGTGGACGACGAAAAAAGTACTAGTCAAACGAAGAGATACAAAGGAGCTGCACCAAGTACCGAGAGAATATCAATAAGGGAAATAGAAGTAAGTCACTCCTAAAACAAATCCCTTAAGCTCTCCTGTGTTTAAGTTTTCAAGATATGTGCAAAAAATTTATGTTTGTGCACCTTTGCTATGATGCTCTCGAAGCACTGCCCCTACTCCAAAGTTCCTGAAGTAGTTGTGCCATATAGCAAGCAACACACGGAGACAATGTAGGAGGACCACGGAAAAGCCACGCATGAAACACGGAAAAAAAAAAAAAAAAAACTGGAGGCACACGTGAAACATCATGTAGAAGGGATTTTACTTGGAAACAAATTTGAGCTAAGGAACCAGTGCAAAGGGCATGGAGACAACACTAAAAGAATTATCAGGGGAACGGAAGAGGACCGACAGCTGATCGGAAGCAAACATCTTATGTAAAAGCAAAACAAGCTCGACACTGGCATTATTTCGTCTTTCATGCATGGGATCAAGCAATCGTGCTATTCGCGTATTTGCAGAAAAGCCCAAGCTCAATGAGATATGCCATGGGATGAGGACCCACCCAACAGGAAAATGACGATGAGAGAAGCAACTTGGAGAGAGCTGGGCAAAACTCAATTTTCGATGGCAGATGACTTCTATAATGATCAGTAGCTATACTATACAACCACGTACTTTCGCAATCAAATCCAAACTGAATCAAGTGCACTCTCGTAAAGCAAAAGCTGGACACAGCTGATGTGCCATAAATGTTTGAAATAAGCAAAACGAGGCATTTTCCCGCAGTATGGGGCAATGAACAACTTAAAAACTCAAGTCATAGATGGCTAGGTCTAAAAACCAACATGCCAACGGATCTACAAAACCGAGTCATAGATATGATGTGGACCAGAACATAAAAAAAAAACTAAATTCACAATTCGAAACGGCTACTGTGGTCTGCCTAGTGTTGTGCTTGGTCACGATAGATGAGAATGGGGCTTCTAACTACATGTTTGGTATCATTCCATTCCAGGACTGCCAATGCCGACATGCCACGCTTGTCCAGTTCACCCTCCACCAACACTTTGAAGCTCTTTTGTTGATGCGTACTAGAGAATTCCAGCATGTCAGGTACAACTCGTACCAACAGCCCCTTAGATGTCTGCACGGTCGCCTTGTATGTGGAGTTTCCAGGCCCCACATGGGTCACCTTTCGATGGAACACTGCCGAAGAACATTTTTCAGCCGCCGCATTGAGATGCAGATGCATAGAAGGGTAGTTTATCCCGTCAGTGGAGCCCTGAAATTGGGAGTATGTTGGGCACTTGGGATGAAGCCTGCCAATGGTGAGCATTGCTAAGGTTGTGCTGTCGTATCCCTGTCTGCAAAGATAGCGAATGTAAGAGCTAAATGATTGGTCGTAGACGAGCCCTGGATGAACCGCTGCTGTCGGGTTCAGTAAGCCTAATCCTGAACTGAATGGAACTTCAACACCATCGGCTTAGAAAGGCTTAGCTGCATTTTATCAGTTCACATGGACGGGATAGTTTAGGTCAGTACTTCTTCATGGTATCAAGAATTCAATTCATACAATATTACCATGGTCTTATATTTACAAGCATAAATGATTGGAAAAGAAAATCAGGATTAAGTCCTATATTACCAGTAGTCATGAGAGCAGACTTGATTGCCGCAGGGGACCAATCAGGGTGGAATATCTTGACATAGGCAGCAGCTCCCGCAACATGAGGGGTAGCCAATGTAGTTCCTGAAAATATGCTGAACACACCAGGGCGCTTGTCATCGCTGGTTAATGATAAGGGTGCTACTCTTGTAAAACCAGCTAGCACATCGACACCAGGTGCTGCAATATCAGGCTGTTTCATTCCACCATTCAGAAGTGAAGTCATGTCAATGTTCTCAATGTGGAACCATTGTTTCCATTCATGGTATCAAGATACAAACTAAGTTAATTGGAGAAGAATGGTTAGGAAGTTTGATGCATTACAACAAAAGCGACTATTAGAGTACCTTAATAATATGCCAATAGAAATATTGGGGGCCTCTTGAGGAGAGCGAAGCAATAATTGGTGCTTTGGTCTTCATGGTTCTGGTTCAGTGTATGACTGCGGTAGGATTTCTATATATGTAGAGACGATAATAAACCAGGATAGGATTTCTATATATATGAGGATTTCATAAACGTAATCACAAAATCAACATTCTGCAGTCGACACCACTCGTAAGTTGGTCGAGTATCATGAGAAAATGCAAGGCAAAAAATTAAGCAGAAAAGAAAGAGCATTGTACTTAGAGGTATTTATATAGTATTCGACACGATCACCTATTTTGGCGCCAACACTTGCAGCAGGAAGAACGGTCACTTCAGCTCTGTCAACTCCTTCTTCGGCTCTCTCCATGGCGACTATAGCTCCTTCTCCACCCGATTCAAAAACTTCATCAACAATTTCAAAAGCATGATCTCGGCGGCACAAAAGAACCTTCGCCTTAGCATTTTCCACTGGTAGTCCTAAACATCCTCTGTTATTAATCATTTTCCAATATACATATAGTTCATTAATCCAGACCAAACCCAGAAGCCTTGCAACCAATTAAGCTATTGTTCGAACCATTTTTTCCCCTAAATCAAAAGAATAATGTGTAGTAAAAATTGATCTAAGCAACATAACACGAACACTACCGCAGCCGATTAACAGCAGTGGCTTTAAGATCTTTGACATTTGGATGTCCAAAACATAAAGGCAGTTGAAGTCGAAATGATTTCCTTTCATTATCATACCTTGAGCCCGGGTAATCATTCCCGGCAAGAGTCCCACTTGTTAGAGGATACATACTTTTCTTTGGTGTGAACGTATTGATAGACAGGGCCTGGACTCCCAAAAAGAAAATTATAAAGCATTCTTGTTGTATTACAAGATTATCTAATTATGACGGCATTACATCCAATGAAACAAATATCAACCGTTTGGAGCATGAAACATCGTCTATTACATAAAATTTATATTCATCTCCAAAGGATGTGACTTTACATAATGAGACTCTGTGCTTCATCATGTCGATGGACACACCAAACGGCCCAAAAAAAGGTAAACCTCCTTAGGAAAGTTCGCCATCATGATGTTCTGATGAGCAAACACAAAATCACCAAGAAATTGATCAAGGAAATAAAAAAATAATAAGAAGAAAAACCAGCCTACTCGGCAAAGAATCACAAGAATCAATAAGAAAAAAACCAGGCTGATCTTGGCAACACTGTTGTTAAGAAAAAGCTGGATACAGTTGGCTTACAGAAAATTTGAAGCCATTCCCGAGCTCAACCAAACTTCTATTTGAAGATCCATGTTGCTAGCAGCCACTGTCATCAACCATGGTGCAGAATTAGCCACAGTGGCTTCTTGAGGACCGTCATTACCAGCAACAGAGACCACTAAAATCCCCATT
The DNA here is from genome assembly GCA_001925005.1 of Drosera capensis. Classification (NCBI taxonomy): domain Eukaryota; kingdom Viridiplantae; phylum Streptophyta; class Magnoliopsida; order Caryophyllales; family Droseraceae; genus Drosera; species Drosera capensis. The sequence continues at coordinate 26,927 of LIEC01006080.1, forward strand.
TGCATGGCATGGAAGGATCCAATGGCGATGGGATCCTCAAAGAAATATTTGTGATGCCCACCCATGGAGATCGATATCACGTCCACACCTCATGGATTGCATCATCAAAGGCTGCAAGTATGCTGTGTTCTAAGCACAAGGGGTCACTGAAGTGAACTTTGTACATGGCAATCCTAGCACTCGGCACACCACCACGTGCTAAACCGTAGAAGTTTGCCCCCTCCACAATGCCTCCAGCAGCTATAGAAGAAGTGAGGGTGTCATGCCCCAAAAAGTCCATAGGTGACTCCCCTGCACCCTCAGCTGGCCCTAGGTTATAGACTCTTGCTCCCACGACCTTGCTGTGAATAAATAGATCATATTTCAACTGACTATCATAAGCCGTTAGGTTTTATTTATAGTTAAAACTACAATGAATACCGGTTAGTTAATTTTACTTTTTTAAATAGCTCTTTAATCATATAGCTTTCTCTAAAAAAAATTATAAAAATCATGTAGCTTTCTTATCTAGATTGGAATATGTTTTCCCAACCTCCTTATTTCCTATTCTCTTGTAACTTCATTTGCTTTTTTCCCCAGAAAATAAAGAATCCACTACTATAAACCGAGAGAGAGAGAGAGAGAGAAAGGAGGAAGGGAGACAGCATGCCATCATGAATCAAACTCGGACGTGAAATCTAAAAAATGATTCTGTAGATCAAGCTTACTCTGCACCCAGTAAAATTTGCTCCCTTTTCACATTTTCCTTTCCATTTTGGTGGCGGAGGGCCATTTTATCATTGAAGCTTGGGATATCGATGTCGATTCCTGCCAACAAGAGAACTATATTACACTGCAACAAAAACCAAAACTGTTGTACGGGAATCCGTTTCTTCAAAATTCATATTGATCATGCATCTTTTTTGCCATTTTAGGTTAAAATGGACGACGGGTGAAGAGATATGTAGTCAACGGTGGTCCAAAAGGAATACCTGAGTCTATCAGGGCCACAACAGTGTTTCTCTCGGCAACTTTCTTCCTTTTGGTCTTATGTAGAAGCATTCCAAGAAAATCCCATGACCTTGTCGTGCAAAGCTTTCTCTCGGTGCTTAAAAATACTGATACAACATTATCTTTCCCTGTGAATATAATCATCAGAAGGTTCAGATCGAGATGCAAAAATATACAACGGAACTATCAAGCTTCTATTTGGGATGAAATTGGGAAACAAATGTTCTTTTTTGAGTATTCAGTTCTTACCTGATATGCTCTTCGCCTCATGGGGCAACAAATATGCTGCGAAAGCATTAAAGCTTCTTACATAGCTATATACTTTAGATGCTCGCGCTAATTCGTCACTGTTACAAACATGCCAAGACAATTTTGACAGGCTTAAACAAATATGTAAAGTTCAGTAGTAAGAGTAAGCAAGTCCAGTAATCCCTATACAGTTGTCAGGTTTAACACTTCTTCAACCTAATTTACATTCTTTTTTATTCAGTGATATGCAAAGGGAATTACGCATAGCTTATGAACATGGATAAGTTCAGAACATAACTGAGCTCATAATACGTTCTAAAAGTGACGAAATGTAAATCTGTTGAAAATAGAACGCTCATCAAACGTAGACCTGACTAGGTTCAATCCGAAGCCAAGAGTAAAGTATGAGGGCGGAAAAGGTTTAATCGTCATTTTCCTATTGCTTGGTACAAAGAGAGCATTTGAAGCAACTTTGTGATACCAAGAGAAAAGACCATGCTCTAGCCAAAAAGCACAAGAAGTATAACTACCGGCACAATCTACCTCCATAATGACAAACTGAATTCCTACGTCAAACTTCTGGATCGGATAGCACTACATGACAACTCAGCTCTTATTATATGCGCCAATGGCCATTTCAAAATAGTAAGATAATGGTAACAGCCAGGATAACGTATTTTCACAACAAGAATTTATTTCAGTCCAATAAAAAAACCCAATCTTTGGAAGATCTTTGCCCCATCTGCGAGTCCTTCATGGCTGGAACCTACCCACTTCTCACATCTCCTCGCTCCTGGAATTAATTAAACAGAGTAAGTGCTCGGGAACCATCCACATCCAAATGATAGAAAGAAGATAGCCCGGCTAACAACTTCAAAAAACAGACATGACAGATCACTTCTATAGTCATCAAACTTTACAATCCCATTGCTTTCCATGTACTGATCAACCCAAGTGTTATTGATCACATACAAAAGCGTCGCTAGTAAGTATGATTTGAAATTATGTCATGCACATATATATGGCAATCATACCTTCCTCTCATCCTCGTTGGTTAGAAGGCAACTACCATGAGTAGAGTCATCTTAATATTTACTTTTTGTTCTTCCCTGGTTTATACTGATCTAACTTTTAACTACATATACACTCGTATTCAGAAGAGACGCAAGAGAGAATATTAATGGCTAAATATTCGGTCAAGACAATCATAAAAAGATCTCAGGAAAATATCATGCTGCAATTTCCTGAAATATGTGATAATGGATCAATATCCACCGTAAGTGCATTTTTTCCTATGTATTCGTTAATGTGGATCAGTATCCACAATAATTGCATTTTTATATATTGTTTGAAGTGTGTGTGTGTTTTTTTTTTTTTTTTTTGAATGGTGGAACACTAGATTTCAATGTTCATGTCATTGTTTCAGATATGCATAATACAATTACATAGAACAAGCGTCAGCAAAAGTTGATTTAAAGAATCCTCCAGATTTGCGGACTATTCGGTTGACCAAGATAATTTGAAATGTAGAACATTTTTCTTTTTTTTGAAAAAAACTACGTAGAACATCATTGCATATCCGAAGATAATTTGAAATGTTTTCTTTTTTTCCAAACTATACTAAAATACCTAATTCGAGTTTCATTTATAATTAGGTACCCATTTTGTTTTTTTCACTCCATATGTGCACACATGTAGAGTCATGACCACAAACTACGGTTCACGGGTACCAAAACGTAAATACAAACTGCAATGAATGCTGTTACCCAATTTGCCCTTTATTTTACTGTTGCTTTCTTGATTTTGATTCTACAAATATTATTAGTATTAATTTAAAAACTGAATTTCTATGAAGTGCTAACAATTGTACTTAAACAGAGGCGCTGAAACACAGGGAAGAAAACATACAGGACCACGACTCCAACTTCAAATCGAACTCAGAGGTGCTAAAACAATGCCGGCTGTGAATGTTCGTGCGTGGAGTTCTTCATCGGACTCCGTTGCCGCCGACAACGACAAAACCCTAACCCATGCAATTCTCGACAAAGTTAATTGGCAGTGCAAAGCAGCATTTCTAAGCAAGAATTTAACATTTTGTGGGCAACATTCTGAATTGTGTCGGTTTTCGTCATGTGGTTTTGACTGGTTTTTGAGGAGCACGAATTGAGCATGCCGACAATTAATTGTTTACATTATTTTATTTTATTTTTGGTAGATTTTTGTTTCTCTTTTTTTAATTAGAGGGTTTCATATCATCGTATACAATCAAGAAGAGAAAATACTTAATATTTTTTTATATTATATTAAAAAATTAAAATGAATTAGGGAGTGAGAAAAAAACTCGTCTAACGTGATGATCCGATATACAGATTTATGTGTAATAATTAATGGATTTATTTTTAATGTTTTTTATGTGAAAAAGATTATTAAACATAATATATTATATATTTTTTAGAATAACATAAATAAACAAATATTATTTATATTATAAAACGGAGCTAGTACATAACTGATAAAGAATGTGTTTAATAACAATTTTGTTCTTCTTCTCTTTTTTTTTTTTTTACCATTTCCTTCTTCTTCTCTTTCTCGCTTTCATTTCAATGATGAAACAAACTTGATTGTTATTTATTTCTATTTTTCAACTCGATGAAACAAAATCTGATTTTTTTTTAAAAAACAAGGTTTTAGGTTTCTATTTCTCCATTTAGAGTTAACATTCAATATTCTTTTCACACAAAATCACTTTAATTTGTAAAAAAAAATTATTTTTATTTTTGGTTTTTCATTTCTGTCACTAATCCATTTTCACAATTTTGAGTTGCGTTACCAACTAGAGTCTAAATCATCCTACATAGAAAAATATTCACAACCCTAAGGTGATGAAATATTATCAAAGATAATAAAAGGATCAAATATCATCTTTCACAATATTGTTTGATAGAACAAAAGATCCTCTTTTGAGTCGAATAATGTAAATCACATCAGGCGTTGTATTCAATATGAATTATTTGAGTTAAACTCAGTATAAAGATCGGATAATACTTCCCACTGACAGTAATACTTCCTATTGACAATAATGCTTCCCATTTATCTGGTGTCTCGGCACTCATATTCACATATAAATCACTCAACATTCTACTGAGCTCACGATTGTAAGCCAATGAATCCATGAGCCAATAGCAACCCCTGAAGAAGCTCAATTCTTGGTAATCACGACCACTGTTAGTATTTGTTTCATAGAACAGATTATATTTCCTAATGAAGGATATTACGCAGCAACCAAGTTGCCTTGACAACAGAAATAAGGGACGAGGATTCCAAGCACAGCGAAAACCTGTGAAGGAGTGTGTCCAAGTAGTTCCTTAAGCTTCGTTTCACTCATTGGATGGACTTGAAATAAATCTTGTATGATCTTGTTGAGAACCTGCAAACCGAGTAATGAAGCAACACTAATGTGTACTTAGGTTAAATCAACGAATATGAACTCATGTTAAGGCGCTAGAGATGCTTTCAAGGAAGCAAAAAAACACAAGTTCAACACAATTTTAAAGCAGGCAACTCCGCAGACTTCACATCTAGTCAACCTCTGGAGCAGTCAAATAAGAAGTCTATACTGAAGCAAAGCTAGGCATCTTTGACAGCATAAAAATAAACTTCATGTACGGCATAATTTTCTACCTTAGTCTTAACATACAGAAAGAAAGACCGCCTCCAATCAGAATAGAATGCATAATCCAACCGACCTTAAAGTGTCCGACTAATAGACCAAGCCCGACCCTCCAGGTTCAGAGGTCCCTTTCCAAATTTTCATACCGCATTGATTGTTTCAAACTATCACCACGGCCATGATTAAAGTAAGCTATCATTTCATAAATCTCTATAAAGCATCTGTTCAGATGCTCGAAACTCTGCAATTTTTTAACACCCGACTGGAACCAATATTTTGTGCTCTAATCTAAGCAGGGAGTACTGGTGGACTCATGTAACCAGAGAGATGAAGAGAAGTTTGTTCAAATGAACGGGTCTGCAAGGATTAGGAAGGAGATAACATTCGAGAATCCAGTAGGGACAGACTCTCAACTAAGGGGTTAACTCCAAGACTAATTGAAAAATGATACGATGGGCACAACAACCTTTCGACAGTAGCTTGAATAGCCCCTAGAACAAGGGTTTTGTTGTGAGGAATAACTATCTGGGAACAACATGCCACCAAGTGATTTCTAAAGAAAAACCTACGTAATTTTATGCATAAAACAGTGTGCCTAGTATCGGTACAACAAAGAAAGCAGAAGCTGTTGCACCTGGAAACTTAGATACAAAAAGTTAATACTGCCCGAGACAAACTTAGCCTATAAATCGGCTGAAAAGCATCCACCAATAATAGCTTCAGAAATCAAGTTCAGGAATCTCTCCAGCACCCGTGTCACTACTAATGGGAGTTATAATTAAAATCATCTTAGACCAGCAATTTGGTTAGACGAGACCTGATTCTAGCATTTTCCAAACAAAGATAGCATAAACAGGTAAAAAAAAGCATCTACCTGACAATAGTTAAACCAAGTTCAGGAATCCTCCCATTACCAGTGTCACAACTAAAAGAGAGTTATATTTATGATCGCCCTCGAATTTAAAGCTATCAAAACTAGAGTATCATATTACCATTGCAATTCTACCCTCCGTGTTTGAATTCCAGAAACTACAGAACTTAATACTTCTAACTAACAAACAAGAAGATGGTTCATCAAATGCAACAAAAACATGTATCAAACATTACCTCGGCCTGCATACCGGCATGCCTTCTAACACCAATGGCAATATACATCACGATCAAACTAAACCCCAAACAAACCGGAAACAACGAATCAGCAACTCCGTGGCACATCGCAACAGAAGTCGACAATGCCGTGCACAAAGCGGAGAAGTCGACAATGCCGTGCACAAAGCCGAATGCGAAGAAGGCATAACACCAGAAGCAAACAATATCTTCAAATCCCATTTCCTCTCCACAAAGAAATTCAACACCACTTTCATAGATTGAGCAATAAACCACGCCGAATCCCTCGAAACAATCGTCGGGTTCGCAGCCAATGTAACGCCCCGGCTGACCCGGGTACTCGGGTCCAGCACGCGGGTCTTCACCAAGAAACCTTTTTCAGGCTCAAGACTGACCCCACAGACCAACACTAGTCCTTTCAGTATACTTTGTCCTCACTTGCACACACCCTGAGAAACTTCTCAGGAGGTCACCCATCCCAACATTACTCTACGTCAAACACGCTTAACCGTAGAGTTTTAATGTGATGGGCTACCGAAAAGAAAGGTGCACCTTATTGATATAGGTAGTACTATCAAACCATTTACGCATTTCCTTGGGGTATTACATACACCCCCACTTCAAGAACGCAACGTCCTCGTTGCAACTTCAAGCACGATACAGACACAAGCCCCTGAATCCTCCCCCGCTAGGCGGCTGACCCGGGACATCGAATCCAGCACGCGGTCGCAGGGTTGCTCTGATACCATTCTGTAATGCCCCTGGATTTTCTGTCCAATACCTGTTAAACACGTGGCGTTACCGCCGCTCCAAAGTTTCCTTCGAAGCAAGGCGACAAGAATACAAGAGGTTTAAGTATCAGAAACATAGGATCTAGAAATAAATATCCAACTTACATCGTCTTGTATTACATGAAAATCAATGTC